>MKGJ01000218.1:0-38927 GCA_002018255.1 Bretziella fagacearum | reverse complement strand
AAAAAAAAAAAAAAAAAAAAAAAAAACCCCAGGTGCAAATTTTTAGATGGTGCTTTGTTTTGGCACCCCAACTTCCAAAGCCAAGGATGTCGCTAAACAACCAGGCGGAGGCGAGCCCATTCAGATAATGGAGAAGTCCCTTGATCTGACAGATTGATGGTACTTCATGCGATGTTTATAGAACGATGGATCAAAAAGAAATCGAGAAGGGGAAAACCAAGCCCTGGCCCCCCCCCCCCCCCCCCTTCCCGCAAGCATTCAACCACCCGATTCTGGCGCTCGCTCCCGTTTAATAGTTAGATAGCATGAGCTAAGCTTGATGACCAAATATCCCCCATGTTCACAAAAAAAATTTGAAATTTGAGATGCTGATATGTTGACATGGAAGGGATAACTGAGTACAGTGCACAGGAATGACGGACTAGTTCACTCGGTATCAACTGCCAAGTACGGTGGTACTCATAAAGCGCCAGTTCAACCACGCATGCAGTAACAAATTTTTTGTTGGCGGGGAAGCTTGCTGCACAGTTCAGGGACCCGACAGCTTGCAGCGACGGCCACTCGGCGGGCTAACCAAGCTGTAGCGTGAACAGGCCAACGACATTCAGATGGGGATATATATATATATATATATATATGATGATGCAAAAACAGTACGAGAAAAAGGAGGCCCCCAAAAACACATGGAACAAGGGTAGGTTGGCAGACAATATGCGTCACACATATAGAAATGCACCAACCTGATTAAAGTACCACAGTTCAAACCAACACAAGGGAAGGCTAAAACAATTGCGCATCGAACCCCTCAATCTCAACCGCAACTTGCCGGTGGATTCCAAGGAAGCAAGATAAACAAAGGCGCAACTAAACGTCTGGTCCCACTTGGTAGACCTAATTTACTTGCATGTGTGAATTGGTAATCAATGACACAGGTCGGGGTCCCATGATTTGAGATGTTGATTGAATAAGGATACAGGAGGATCCTAGAACAGCCTCGTTCGGCTGGCTACCTCAAAAACTGTCGACTCACCACAAAGAAATCGTGATGATTGAGTTGAAGTTACTCCAGTCTGTTTTTGGGACAGAAAGTAGAGTGGTATCAATGCGTGGTTGTTTATACTAGGAAACTGTGCCGTTTTAACCGTACACTGTCGGCAATAGGCCACCAGACAATATGCGTAAAGATGGAGACGGCAGGAGCCAAGCGGGGTGGATGTATAGCGGCATCGAATCGGTTGGTGCGCGAAAAGAAGCGAATTACTGGCACCCAACGTAAATGGGAGTTGGATGACATGTAATGTATATACCAAGGTGTATCTGTGGATATCGTGTGTGTGTGTGTGTGTGTGTGAACTTACCGATGATCAGAGTATCGTTCGTCGTGTGGGTTGCGGCCGAGAGTCGCAGAAAAGTAGCCAACGGCTGATGGGAGTCGTCTTTTTTATTCGTTTTTTCGATTTTTTTTTTCCTTGTTTTTCTTTTATAATCTGGTAACACGATGATGTGGTGAATGACCCAGTTGACGTAGACACCGAAGCGGCGCACCAACTTAACTAAGATCGAGAAGATGAAGTAGAGAGAAGAATCAAGTTTCTTCTCTGATCGCCAGGTCAAGGTAAAGAGCCTGACGCGTCTTTCCTTGGACTTTGATAGTGCAAAAATGAAAATTTGTAGAGCAGGAACGCGTCCTTGCTTATTCGTCGGTTGAGTACCGGTTCGTTGGCCGGTTAATCAGGAGAAGACGCTACGAGTGAGGGCCGCAGAAGTGTCGCCGGGGGTTGGAGATGATTATTCTTCTGGTCGTGAGCGAGAGTATCGCAGCGGGGGGGAAGAAAAAGAAAAGTTCGCCTTGGTGTAATTTTTTTTGGTGGAAGATTGTTTGAGTTGAAATGATCATGAAGGATAACGTCTGCGGGAATAGAAAATTCAAAAGGTCTCTCGTCAGTTCTCGGAACGTAAGATGAACAAATCACGAGAAGGTGGAGAAAAAGGAAGAAAAGAGAAAGAAAAGAGAAAGGAAAGGAAAGAAGGTCAATGAAGAAGAGGAGAAGACCAAAGTGAGAAGTTGGTCAAAAAAAAAAGGGTAGGGAAAACTCGCCAGGTGTCGAAAGGAGTAGTTACAATGAATGAGCAAGGTCAGCCAGCGTTGGGGGAAGGAGGGAGGGGAGGAGCTAAGGGAAGGAGTATGTTCAGTAGAGAAGAATCAGGGCCAAATTATGGTTCTGGTTGGTGGATGATCATCAGAGTCTGGGTACCAACAATAATGGCTCAAGTTGTTCTGTCTGTGTGAAGTGGTAGTCAGTCTGTATGGTTGGTGGTTGTGTTGCTCTGTTTTACTATTTCAAGGTAAGAAAGAGGGGAGAGGGGGTGGGTAATTTATGTCAAAGCTACTTACATGTAACCAGCATATATGATGATCTATTCTCAGAACATTGCAAGCAAGAGCTTGCAATGGAGCTAGAGCAATCCATACTAAGTAAGTAAGTACCTAGTAAAGTCTTACATGGCTGGCCTACTTGAGCGTCATACATACAGTGGGTGGAGACACTAACTATTAGCCCAGATTCAGCGACAGGTAGAAGCAACCGGGGTCCTCAAATAAAACGCACGCACAATATAGAGAAATATTATCCGTAATAACCGTTTTTGGCAACTAAAGAAGGCTGAGGATATGTATCAGAAGACAGACAAGGTCTATATCTCGGGCAAATTGCAAATGAACTGTATTAGGTAAGGTAGTTAGTTACCTCAACCGTGGGTTAAACCCGTGGAGTTATACATACACATGACTACTACATGCGTTAGTGCCTGCCTGCCCTTATAATAGCTTACTCTTGCTATTCTTGCTCTGTTGACGACTGCATTCAACTATCCAGCACATTTATCGATCGGTCCAAATCAAAAGCAACCCCACATTATGCATCGCATCGCATCTGAAACCAAGAAGAACAGACACACTCGCACATACACACACCTAGGCAAAGCGACAACGACAGCGATACCAAAACCTGGGGGGTTTTCTTTTTCTCTTTTTCTTTTATAAACTTGCTAAAAATGCGCATACACGAAAATATCACAACTTGCAGCTTAGCCCTAATGACTCCTAAATTCCCCCGCCCGTATTCCAGTTTACCTCTTTGGAGGCGGTGTGGTAGGCACTAACCTCATCAGGGTTCGACATCAGCTATTTATATTACCTGGACCAGCCAGCTATCTGATCTGAGTCTAGCTAGGAAGATGGTGGTGGTCAGAGACACACGATTGACGCCATTTTGGAGAAAGACGCTGCGCATCAGATATACGACCAAATCTATTGCTTGGCTACATGTATATACTGTCCCATACCTAAAGCGAGAACAGAGGAAATGCGGACTCATCAAGCCTTGGTCGAACTCTCATTATTCTGACCAATAGTTGGCATGTTGAAACACGCAGAAGACCTCGTCAAGAAACCACGAATCAAGCACAAGGTAGATCCACGGAATTGTTTTGGATAAGCGCCTCATGATTCATCTCTTTGGCCGTCCAACCCCATTTCAAAACACATACACGCCCACACCAACATGCGAATGGCTTTGGTATGACGATTGCGGAAAGATATGAGACACGACTCCAGACATTCATTGCTCGACTCTCTCCAACCGTCTAAGCCCTGCCCCCCTCATCACAGTCACGCATATCATCGGGCGGGGGAGTAGAACCACATGAAGGAAGTGAGTGAGTGCTACAGTTGGAAGCTGGTAACCAGTAAATTTTTTTTTTTAAAGTTCTAGAATATCTGACTGGTCAAACAGGCTCCTGAAATCACATCGCACTGAAACCGTGACGGATCGTATCCTGTTGTACCCTGTCTTGGGGTACCTACAAGCACAGAGCCAGGCCAGATGGTTGGAAACATGGCACATGAGGATAATAGTAAGCAAACAGGTATCATCAGCAGACATCATATCAAAAAAAAAAAAAAAAACGCTGAAGAAACAAACAAACAATATCACAGAACTTTTAGATGAAGGATGGTCCAGAACACCTGAATCGGTACTACGACATTAGACAGCAGCCCTCCCTATCTACACTAATAATAAGGCAGCCTATTGCCCTCCCCCAAAGTCTAGACAGCCTGCCAGACCCATCCTGCGTTTCCATCGCCACATTCATCATCCGATCCATGCACTCCGATCCATGCACCTGCATCCCCTCCAACCACAAGCTTCCACTTCTCCAGCACCTTGTCCAGGGTTATCGTCATGATGTAACTAGTGATTCGCCGCCTAATGTTGTGATCATCACCAGGACCAAGGTGAAATTGGTGAGTTGACAATCATCGGCGTTCGTTTCAATCTCAAGAGACATTTATGAGAGGGCAGAGGGGGTATGTTTAGAATTATGGCCGAGGTAGACGCATGAACTAGAGAATTGCCCCTCATTTTGTACTGATAATAAAAATAGAATGGAGTAAATCGAGTTGAAAGGTTTTTTCTCATCTCGGCATATGAAATATCTAATGGTCATAGATATTCAAGTTTTTGAGTACATACTTACTTGGCATTGTTCGCCCGGTGTGTAAGCAACAAGGCATATTAGTCACTTGACACTTCATCATGACGCAAGTCAACCACAATTATCCCCCCAATATCAAGGTATTCTCATAACCCTTAGATCGCACCACTACCCAGTACCCTAATGCCCCAACCACGCATCATCCTACGTCTGCAGACCCCCAATACGCCAACTAGATGACTAACTTTTCTGACATAGTTACAGTCTACCAAATGATGTTGTGCCGATAGCCAACGTGAGGCTGCATCTCTGAGTTGTCCAGACAGCAATATTACAATATTGGGTGTTGGAGAGATTGGGGGAAATGACATTGATTAGTAGCCTCATCTTCGACTCCGACAGTGAACCAAACTATAAATGTGTAGAATATGCGCGAGTAGCAAGACACTGAGTGTAAGTGGCATAAACCACCTCACCAAAAAAGTCATAGTCTCAAAAACAATCATTAATCATGTATTCATTCCATTTATGAAGATCCCGAAAGTCAACCTACCCGATTCTCAATCTCAATCTCTGTCTTTTCCTCTTTCCACCTTGATATATTGATTGTCCCCTCCAGAATAGAAAAAAAAAATACCCTATCCCACCTTCACATGCATAAAAGTCACATGACCAATCGCATCTACGACCTACCTTCAATCCTACCCGGCCGCTGCTCAACTTCACCAAAACCCGTTCAAACTTAACTTACTTTGCATTTTCCAACCCTCACAACTTGTCCTGCCCATTTTCATCCTCATCGAGAAAAGGGAAACCAAACACGCACAGAAAATAATTAACAAATATATTTTGCATTTGACTTTGACATATCAGAGACTATTAGACTATTATGTCCTTTATTGATTTTTTCAATTAACCATGATACAAAAAGAAAAGTAGCACGAATATCTAACAAGAATCAAAACGCCCACCAAGACCTTCAAAGAAAAAAAAAATAAAGCAAAAATAAAAAAGCAGCCCAAAGAATAAACATTCGCAGGGTCCGAATATCCGAATGAAAGAGGAAGAAAATGGTAAGAAAAGAACAAGACAACCTCAAAGAAAAAAAACTCCAATCCGCAATATCAATCCTAACCCAATCGCAAAAGAAACCAACCGATGGAATACAAAGGCACAAAGTAACCAAGAGAATAATAGAAATACAACAACAACAAAAGATAACCATAACAACGCTTTCCATTCGACTCTTCTCTTGCATGCGCCCCTTCTCAGTAATCGCCATCATGTCCTACCTATGCTTCAATCTCTTCACCGCCGCGACCGCGTTGATGACCTCGTCCGCTTCTTGATTGGCTCCCGGTTCTTCTCCGCCGCTGCCGCTGCTGCAGCAGCAGCTGCCGCATTCGCACGCGTCGCCCGCACAACTGGGACTTCTTCCTTCTTTACAACCCGTGGCTCCTCAACCCGAGCTTCGGCCATCACTTCATTGGTTTCTCCATTCGCAGCCTTAGCTGACGTTCCAGGACTCTGAGCGCCAGAACTGTCAACTGCAGCTACATCTTCTTCCTCTTCAATCCTGTCATCTGCGACATCCCCGTCAATATCCAGCAATGACGACACATCAGAGAGATCCGACAACACACTCTGTGGAGCCGGATGGTGTGGTAGCGCCGATTCAACCACTGGTCCCAGAGCTGGGGAAGGTGACGGCAACGGTGATACCTTGCGAGGCGAAGACCTACGCGGAGAGTTTGCCGGCGCGGTGCCTAAAGATGGAATTGGCGATGTCTTACCAGGCGACGCCTTCGTTACTGTTATTGACGGCGCAGCAAGCTGTGAAGACTTAAGCGACTCTGCTTCTGGCTCAACCGACCTATCGATATCATCTCTAGTAGATGCGAGCCCGACCGAATCAGCATTACCATTCGATTCATCAGCAACCGGAGCGTCAGTCATTTCAACGTCCTGTCCGCTATCAACAAAAGTACCCTCTCCCCTACCTGAGACGCGACCAGGAACCTGCAACATCTCCGATTGGCGCTCTTGAGAAGCAGCTTCGAGACCTTTAAGTTCGTCGTCATCAATATCCGTCAGTTCCTCACTGAGACCACGGACTGCTTCCCGACCGTCCCATTCCTGGCTCATAGCCGATAGGCCATGAATATGAAAGTCGGTGAGGTACCACAGAGAACCACCGTCTTTCAGGGCATTGGGGGAGCCAGTCGATGACTTGCTAAAGGAAACATTAATATTGCTTTGCGGGGGAGTAGGAGGTGTCTGGTTGGTGGCTACAGAAACATCAGGGGCCGCTGCCGCTTCATCATGACTGGAGGCATCTTCATTTGTGCCTCCAGACGTTGAAGGTGGAGGTAACGTGCATTCTGTAGTCTGTGGGGGCGTTGTCTGACTAAGAGGTTTCTCTGTAGCGACAGTGATAGTTCTAGCAACGCCTCCAAGTTGCGTCTCATCTGTTTCAGCATCAGGAGTTTCAGTCTGACCCAAAGGCGGCGCATCAGCCATGACATGATCTTCGCCCTCGACAATAGGAACATCCATAGTTGAAACAGCCTCTGCAGGTGCGTCCCAGGCAGACTGAAGTACAGCCTCAAGCTCCACTGCTAGCTCTTCCACTGACTTGTGCAGAACGGTAGCTTCAGTAGCAATCGCCGCCTCGAAGAATGGATAGATAGCACGAGCAATTCTCTTTCCGAGCGTCTTACGGGCACGGATATCCGAAAAGTTTTGCTTAGTAGGAGAAGGGCCGAGACCCTCTGCCCGAGGACGAGCCAGAGCTCCGTTTTCAGAATTGATGCCATTCTTGAGGACAGTCGCAAAAGCCTTGGCGAAGTCTATGGTTGTGGTATACAAGCGGGCATAGAGTTGCTTCCGCAGTTCATCAAAGCCAGTGGCAAACACATTCTTGTCAAGGCTGTTTTTTTTTATATTAGCAGTGGACATTTGAACAAGACAAAAAGACGAGAACTTACTCGATGGCCTTATCAATAGCTGGAATAATCGACCGGACAACTGGAAAGTAGCACGTGTCTACAAACTCCTCCTCAACTTTTACACCTTCCAATTTGACTGTCTCTCTGTCAACCACAGTAAACGCCAAATCCTGTAACATTTTGAGATCCCGCAACAATACCTCGGCAAACTCAATGCGCCGTTGCAGCCTCTGCTTACCAGAAGGCATAGCCGTAAAGTTCCTCCGCGTCAGCTCCATCGACGAGAACGTCTCCATTTGCAACTGCAGACGCTTGAGCAACGCAGCTCCTCTGCGGGCCTCACGCTTCAACGTCCAATAGCGACAGACTTCAGCAACAAATTCGCGACGCTTACGCAAAGAGAAGCGTGAAAGCGCAACATCAACCGAATCAAATACGGCAGCAGGGATTACCGGAGCACCAGAGGGGAGTTTCCAGACAATACCCTTCTTCTTATCGTTTCCAGAACCTGATACCGGCGCTACACCAGAAGTGGCGCCGCCCAGGACAGGGGTAACACAACCCGAAGGTACAGTCGGTGCAGGAGAAGCTTCGGCAGCAGCCTTTTTCTCGCAAGCAACACTTTGTTGCGCTGCCAGAAGAGCTGCCGTCCCTTGGCTATCCGCCCACACTCGGCCCTTCATCTTCTTTCGGTAAAAGCGCTTAGCGGCTCGCGTGGCTTCCGCAACCTTGTTATCCTCCGTGTAATCCGAAGGACAATGACGATCGCAGAAGGCCTTGAGGGTCATGCCGCCGTCCAACACAGCCAACACGCCCTGACTTGTCTTCATCTTAAGAAACAGTCGGGCGCGGCGGGCGCACGTGACGTGGAAGGCTTGGTAACAATTCTTGTTACTGCATTGGATACAAGCGCCCATCCGTTGTTTACAGATGTAGCAAGAGAGCTTCCAGCGGGTCTTGGGGACCTTTTCAACTTCCATGACGGGTTCCATGAAAGTGTGGTTGCCAAGAGATACTTCTGGAATCCACATGGCGCACAAAAGATGTGACCACTTTGAAGAGTTGGTCTGCTTGAAAGCACCATCGGTGTTGGGGCAAAAGATACAAGTCTGTACCAAGTCGTTATGTTAGTCAAGTCTTTCTCTTTACATCAATGGGGAAGTGTGGACATCACTTACCGGAATGCCTCGCCCAATAAGCTGGCATTTACGGCAGAGCCATTGACCCTCGGGGATGAATGGCACACCATAGCATTCTTGATGAACTGCAAGATCACATCCATCACAAAAAACAATTGCATTGGTATTCTCGCAGTCACCGTCATCGCATATGGCACACTTGCTATCCGGTTCATCTCCTCCCGATGTATGAGCAACCGCTTGCTCACCGTTGACGGCTGCTGCACTACTAGACCGTGGCCGTTGAGTCTGCGGAGGTTTCGGATTAGGCTTTGGGATACGTTTCTCAAGTGCATGCCATTCCTTCTCGATCTTTGTAATGGTGATTTCAAAAAGCTCGCGCGTAACGGGATCATGACCACCGGTTTTCCGTTCACGATTGAGCGCCTCGAGCCACATATCGTCTTGTTCATCCATATCGTACTCGACACGCCCAAGCCCTTTCTCCCCTAAAGCGGACCCCGCCAACAGATGATCATGATGGTCATCATCCCATCCGCTGTCACTTGCCTTGATCAGCGCATTGTCCGCTCGGTCAAAGCGGTCAGTTTCCTGGAACCCGACATTGGCCATGGCCTTTTCGACATAGCGTGCCGTACCAAGGGCCTTGCTTTCAAAAAGTGATACCCGGTCCATCCGGCGATATGATGGTCGCTTAAGATCCAGGCGCTCCTTGGGAGTCTGGTTGTGAATAGGCAGAACAACAGGTGTACGGAAGGATGCAGCAACGCCGTAAGAGAGATCTCGCGGTGGCCGCCCGACCCGTCGTTTTGGTGGAGTTGCGGGTAGCTCTGTGGGGCCAGACTTGACGGATAGTGCCGCAGGGGTCGGAAGTGTACCGTCAACTTCGGCAGCACTAAAGACTTTGAAAGTAGCCTCGATGTCAAGATCCGGGTGGAACTCTTCCCATCCACGCTCTTCTCTAGGCTTATATCCCTCACTTTGCGCAACAGCCGCTGCCACTGCCGCTGCAGACCCATACTCCTCACTCTCCTCCACCTCTTCTCTTCTCCTCCGAGGATTCCTCGTCACCCTCCTCGCCACTGACGCAGCAACACTAGCACTGGCACTCCGCCGCGGCACTGAAGCACGCACAGACGGCGTCGCGTCACCAGCTCCACCATCAGGAAGTGCATCGACTTCCACAAAACGGCCGCCACCTCCAGCACCACCTGGGATATACCGGCGGCGCTTAGGGGGCGGTTCGGAGGCGGCAGATGCAGCGACAGCAGCAAGACGGGCGGCACGAGCGGCGTTAGTGCTTCCGGGGGGTCTGCCGCGACGACGACCGGTGGTAGTTGTGGAGGGTTTTCCGCGGGGGCGCGGGGTTGTAGGCTTTTGTATCATTGTGTTGTGATTTGTAATATTATGTGTATGGAGAACGTAGTATCTCCTCTAACCCGTTTGGGTGGGGGCCAAAGGGTGAACCTTTGAAACCTCAATCAGCTTGCTATCAAGCAAAGCCAGTAACTGGGGGGAGGGGGCTCCTAATAGCCGCTGTATGCCGTCGTAGAGACAAGGAGTCGCACGGCAAGTAAAAAGGCGCAAACAGTAGTTTGGTAGACCAGGTCGAATCAGTCAGAAAGCCGCGTGTTCATTGGTGGGGAATCGGGCATCAGCGACAGGGAAGATTGACGGTGTGGGACTTTTCGATTACAGGTGGGTTGTAGGCAGGATGAAATTTGTGCGCTCAGAGATGATTGCCGTCGCGTCGCAGGGTGTTATTGGCGAGCGCGTCGATAGAGTCTGGGGTAGTGAGAGGGCAAACGCTTTGGTGGATGGTAACTGGTAGTGGTCGTGGATGTTGATGAGGAGAAAACGTGAATGTAGGTGGTTGTATCACGGTGATAATCGCGTCGTCTATCGGCGTGTGATATCTCGGGAGTAGGCGAGGCTGGTGGGCTAATGGAGGATCCAGCAGGGTGAGTGATTTTGTGAAAAGGATACAAAGAGAAATGACGGATGAAGAAGAATCGATTGCGTGTAGTTTCGTCGTATCGTACAATGCTATTGATTGTTTCTCACGGGGCGCAAGTCTTTGATTAATCGTATCACGAGCGGAGGCGAAACCGAGGAGAAGACGTGACGGTTCTCCATAGTTCGCCATGTCCCTCGGTGCGAATATAGCCCGTATACGCACTTCGCACTGTTTGCTGAATGCTGATTGGGTGGCCTTTGGCACGAGGTCTTGAGTGGGGATGTATGCTGACTAAGGGGTGGGTCGTTGGGGGGAGGGCCTTGTTTACTGGTTTGGGGGTTGTCTGGCCAGGGTTTGGCTGCGCAGATTGAAAGATTTGTGGGATGTCAACAGAAGTTTGGCTGAGCCGCATGAAGCTTAGGCGATCATCGGGATCCTTGATATCGAGGAATTCAAGCTAATGTTTTTATTTCAAAGATCGCGAGGGGTGGTGTGAAACAATAAGTTCGGTCAGAATGACAGCTTATAATTACAATTGTATCATAACCCTTACATTGAACCTCAGCCTTGCGCCCCACAGCAAAACAGAATGTCAGGTCGGTCTCTGGACATCTGGACCGCAACCCATCTTTTACCTCTCTAGCTCACCCCCCACGGTGTCCTGCAGCCAGCTCTCGAGGATTCCGACAGGACTCGGAACATCGTAAAACTTGAGGTTAGACATGATTAAAAAAAGAAACATTTCACACACACTGACTTTGACAGGTGAATAGCATTGCATGCACTGTAATGTAATGTATCATAAGAAATATCAAAGCAAAACAGATACGAAATTCTTGCATATAGATTCAATGTAAAAACGCCAGAAAACATCATAGAACAGACATAAGTCTGTAATCGATCTTGAGAATAGCAAAACATGCAAAAGCAACCCCCAACAAAACATAAATAAACCATAACCAAATAAACAAACAAACCAGCTAAGATAAACATAACAAGCAACAATCATTTTTAACAAAACGCAGCTCCAGCATGAGATTGCAAGAAAAAAAAAAAAAAAAAAAAGGAAAAAAGAAGAAAAGCAAAACCATGAAGACCAAACGACGCCATCACTCACTATGCTCCAAAGCCGTGAACAAACCGGGAAGTGGCAAATGCAGAAAAAGAAAACCCGAAAAAGAAAAAAAAAAACATGAAAAAAAACATGAAAACGCCAGATTCCAAAATCAGACAGGAAACCGAGAGAAAATGTACTCAAAGATGAGAGAGTTCAAAGACAAGCTCCAATCGATCACACTGGAAGTTGAGAGAGATAGAGTGTGTATGCGTGATAAAGATCACCAAGAGAGATATTGGGCCAAAAAAATGTTGGCTTGTGCATGAAGAAGTTGTATAGAAAATTGGTGATAGCAAAGGTCCGTAGAGTAGTAGCGTTGTGGACACGCCAAGAACGTAGGTAGGCGTTTGATTAGAGGCTGAATTTTGAGCTTGAACTTCAGTGTGAAAGAAATGGAGAGCGAATGCTGCTGTGTCTTTTTTGAGAAAAAAAGGGTGGTGCCAGAGAATATCGCAATGATGTGCTCAAAGGCGGGTATCACAGTAAAAAGTAGATTGGATAAGAAAGAGTGAAGAAAAAAGAAAAAGAAAAAGAAAAAAAAAAAGTTTGATCGCAGATGAGCAATCACCAGAATAATGTACGCATTCAACCAATGGTCCGGCCACTGACCACAGCAGATTGGCCTGCGGTAGCCGTAGGAGGACGTGAGTGTGGATGGTGAACCGTTGAAGCCGTCGTCGCTGAGCTGTAATCAGGCACGGGAAACTGGGCCGAAGAGTTGGGTATCCATGAGTTTTCACCCAGGACAGTGAGATATCCCTCACCAATCTCATTGCGAAGCGCCTCAATCTTGCGACGGTACAGTTCTGCACCGACATCCCATGGCGCACCAACTCCAGCTCCAGGGCTATAGAGTGGCGACATCTCTGACTCGGATGCCATAACAGGCGAAGAGACATCGCACGAGTCACCAGCAGGGATAACCTGCAGGGTTTGTGTCTGTGCCTCGAGCGGCGGAGATGCCGGCTCAGGCGGTGAAACATCCGATGATTGAGAGATGCGGTGGTGGGCCAGATCGCTTCTAGAAACAGTCAATGTCGCAGTGTCCTCGACAGGAGCAGCATGCGTCGTCGACACGGACACTGAGCCAACATTGGTATTGATAGTCATGCTCGGTTTCTTGCGCGGAAGTTGCGGGAGCTCCAGAGTCTGATATTGAGCAACTTGAGAATGTTGCTGCGGAATCGGAGGTGGGACCATATCGCTAGTTATTATAGAAGGTGGGGGGGGATATCTGCTGGGTTCTGAGGTTGACAGATCAACAATACGCCGCTTAGGGCCCTTTCTACGCCGAGAGGAACGTTCAGCATTCATAGCCCGTGGCTGAGGGCACTCCTTGCGAAGCACTGTAGGCTCTCGTGGTACCCGAGGGGCCTGCTCATGAGCCATCAAAGGTCTGTTTGCAGGGGAGGTACTTCCAATGCCAATGTCAATAGCAGGGACCTCAGGCGCGGAGGGTCGCACAACCGGGACTGCCGCCGGTACAGGAACACGATCCACCAGATAACGCTTCTCAGAATAGCTGGGACCGGAACCATCAATCAGCAGATCCTCTGTGTAGCCAGGAGTTTTGCGGAACAGATTGAAGATAGTAATGCGGTAATCTTTGTGTGTGCGTGTAAAAGGGTTCCCATCTACCCAGATCTCGCGGATGTAAGGAATACCAGTCAGACGAGCCAACTCCACGGGATCAGTCAACCTGTTGTCACGCAGATCGAGGCGCTCAAGAGGCAACAAACGCTCGATTCCCGAAAGGGACTGAAGACGATTGGCCCGCAGGTTGAGTGACGAGATGGCTGGGAGAGGGTTACGCGTAAGCGATTGCAATGAGTCAATCATGCAGTGTGCCAAATTCAGCGCTCTCAAAGCAGTCAAAGTAGCCAGACTATCAGGAATCTGAGTGAATAGATTGCTACCCAAATCCAGCGAGTGTAGTGTGTTAGCCAAAGGTGTCAAGCTGGGGTTAGGAATAGCAGTAATAGCATTGTCAGCTAGGCACAGGTGACGCAGGAATCGCCACTTGGTAACAGAAAGAACATTTGCACTAGTGCTGGCAATATTGAGAAGATTTGACGAGCTGCCACGACGCTGGTGACCGTTTGAGCGGACAGGAGCTTGTTGATGGAATGAATCTGACAAACTTGAATGCGAGCTGCCAGAACCAGAGCGGCGAATCTTGGCCGAACCACGTGCCTGACTCATAGAGCTTTCACGCTGATGGCGAGAGCCAGAAGGGTGATGAGAACGGGTAGGGGAGTGGCCATCATCATGCTGTGACATTGAAGTACCGCGGTTGCGATGACCTCTGGCGGAGTCTGGAGAAAGAATGGTTGCAGGAGGTTCGTAGATAGCAGACTCGTGTATGTTCAGAGCACCAATGCGAAGATCGTTGCCTGATCGGCGCGGATCAGGCGAACCAGGTGGCGAAGTCAAGCGGGGAAGCTCAGTGTTGCCAAGAGTTGGGCTGCGGCGAGGGCTAGTACTTCCTGTCCAGGTAGAAGGGGGAGAATGCTGGTTCTTGGCGGTGCGGCGGCGACGTTTATCCATATCGTCGAGGACAATATCAATCAAGATATCCGCGGGGTCCTCAATGCATGCTCTCCGCAAAGAAAGCGACTTGATTTGGTCAGCCATGCGGTCCCACCCAAAGAATTGACGAAAATCAATGTCCTCAATCTCAAGGCTCTGGACATTCTTAAAGGCATGCAGAGGCACAGCAGAGTCAAAGGGGAACTCTTCATAACCACGAACCAGACGAGCTCTCCAGTCAGGCGCAAGTCTTAGGGCGGGGATCTTGGTAAATGAGGAGTAAAGGTATTTGAGCTCAGTGTGAATCAACGCCTTGTGGCGCTCAGTTCTAGCAGCGGAGATGCTAGCGCCAAAGCCAAAGTTGGACCACATCGAAGTCACACTCGACATAACACTGCGAATACTAGAGACAGAGCGGATAGAACCTACGTCAGACCCACGATTATGAGAACGCTGGCTATTGCTCAGGAACGAGACATAGTTTGAGGCATTGGAGGTATCTTGAATGTTTTCAAGTCGAATTTTCATGGGACCAACATCAATTCCGAGCTCCTCAAAGCGTGAAAGAAGATAGAAAAGGTGATGCGGTGTGAGGGAAAGCTTGGTAGACTTGGATGATGACGAACCAAAGCCTAATGAAAGAGAGAAGCTGGGAGAGAATGGTGAGGAAGCCGCGGACGTGGAGGGACGAGTCGGCAGGGTGGGTGAACGCTGGATGGCAGCAGCGCTAAGACTATGGGAAACGGAATGGCGAGCAATGGTGTTGCGGCGGGGGTTGTTGGCGTTAGCCAGTGCCTTTTCGTTGGTGTGCACATAGTTGGCGAGATTCTAGTGAAGGGCGTTAGAAGTGATAGTTAGCCGAAAAGGCATATATATTGGACATACCTTGATATAAACCTCCCCGTCTTCAGAGTCCATTTTCCAAGTTGAAGGTTCACCGCATTGGCAGAGGCAAAGATTAAACTGAAGATCTAGTACGGAGAAGGTTAATCGATCACACCAATAAGCAAGTGGGTGATCCGTCGGTTATCAAGGGAATGATCAAAAAGTCTTTGTTTTTCTTCACACTGTTGTTTATGCAACCACAAACTAAAGTAAACAGACTTTTTGTAATAGCCTGACAACTTCAATGCTTTGAACGAGGGTGTGTGGTATAGCCAAAGGAATTTTTGACTGTTGCACAAACACTGGAGTAGATACACAAGCTAGAGAGTACAGAACAAAAAAAAAAAAAAAAGTATGATATCTCAAACAGAGTAGCCGCAAGCTGGCACAGCCGAAGGGGGGTGTAGCTCGAGTTGTGTACAACAAGTTTGCAGGCTAACCACAAGGCAAGCTTCGTTTCTTGGATCGGGATGCTGACTTCGTTGGGGTGGCGACGCGAGAGGTCAGAAATGTCGTCGTCGTCGTTCGATCGGATTCGGGAATCTAATAGTAGTCGGACAGAGAGTGGGAAGCACGAGGTTTTGGATAGAACCTGCGGAGTGGGATATTGTAACAGAGTCGCGAAAGTGAAAATAAAGAGAGACTGAGCTATTAGTATAGCAAGAAAAGCAGTCTGGATGGCAAAATATGCTTCCTGTTAGTAAATCGATACCTCTGTTCAAGTTTGTTTCCGTTGATTTTGAGGCAGTCCCACGCCAAGCGCAAAACCGGCAGATCTTGGTGGCGGGTGGGTAGTGATGGGTAGAGGCAGGAAAGTGTTCTTTTTTTTTTTGCGCAAGGCACGACAGGCGAACGAAGGGGAACAAAAAAAAAACAGTGAGTATTAAGAAGGTGTGTGTGCAAGTCAATCAGCTGCAGAAAATTCTGCCCATGGCAAATTTTGAGGCCTTCGTTATCATACGCACTCAAGCAGAGAATAAGCACGATAATAGCGAGCAGGCTAGTAGAAAGGAGCATGCATCTTTTTTTTTTTTTTTTTTTTNAAAAAAAAAAAAAAAAAAAAAAAACGTCGCAAAGCTTTGCAGATCCAAAGACTAGTAACAAGGTCTAGTCGAAACCGAATTTGGAAGAATGAAACGAGAGCACAGGTAACGTTATCAAGTGGCAGGTGGCGAACAGGGTCTTGGTGTGGTGGTGAGAAAACAACAACAGAGGCCAGGCTGGAGATGGGATAGACAACAAACAATAGTTGTTGGAATTGAAAACACAGGCCAAGCCAACCAGGTGATAACAAGCAAGGGCCGACCAAACCAGGCCTAGGTAGCCAAAGATACAAAAGATATGATAGCGTTATTGGCTAGCAAGCAGATCAAAACCTGGACTCTCAGACTCTGAATCCTAGTGACTGGGCCGGCCGAAGAGAAGAAGTCATCGGCGGCCATTCCATTATTTCCCAATTGGGATAATGTGGTTAATGGAGGGTTCGGTGGCAACTTGTGAACAAGAAATGGTTGATTTCGGTGATGATTGATGAGTATTCTACTTCTGTGCTATTCAGGGTCTAGTTGCCGCCGGCGTGCCGACAACTAAATGGAACGACCTTAATGATGACAAGGCGAAGCGCAAAAAAAAAAAAAAAAAGGATGCCCAATTTTGTGTGTCCGGAATTACAGCAATAATCCCGAAACCTTTGCGGCACAAATGAACCAAAACAGAAGTAAAAGTTAAAAAAAAAAAGAAGTGTAGGAAAAGTTTTTTGCTGCTGGCTCAAGCTCTTCATATGAGTGTGGGTGGAATTTTATGATTCAAGGTGAAAAAAAAAAAAAAAAAAGGTGGTTTGTGTAGATCAATTCAGGATAGTAAGAGTAGTTGATTTGAAGTATTACTGATGGAGTTGTGATTGGTGGATGCAGGCCGATGTGTATTGAAAGATCATGGAACCACGCCATGAAAAGGACTTGTGGGTGTGGTGCAAGGACGAGGGCGAGGCTGAGAAAAGCGAGAAAAACACATGAGGGAAGGCAGCAAAGAATGATATTCACAGATGTAGAAAGCGCATATATTCGCAAGAGGGTTGAGGGCAGGAACACACGCAAGGCGGGGAGAGATGCATGGGCAGAACCAAAAGAAGCAGGGCCGGAAGGCTGTTGGGATTTTGAATGAACTCACCTAGACGATTAGACAGATATTTCAAATATCAAATGGTTTGTAGAACCAGTTATATGGCTTCCAAGAGGCGCAATGGCATCGATTAATAGGTTCGTCGTGAACGAAATGAGAGTAATGGTACAGAGTTCAATTCTGTACAGCAAGAAAGGAAGAAGAAGAATTGCCCCGCGTACATATGAGAGGGAATGGTCAATAAACATAGAGTCGAAGGACAAAACCACAACAGTCGTGCAAGACAAGAATTATAAATTGCTATCGAGAAAGCAAAAAAGTAGCGAGTAAGAGCGCCGGTGTCACAGGCGTACAGATATCACCAGAGGTGCTGGCGAAGCAGAAGCAGGCACGATGGACAAGACGGACAACAGCCGGAGTTGATCTAGCCGTGGGTGTTTCTAGAGTGAAAACACGGTACAAGTGTGGATTTGTAATGTAGGCTAATCGCGAAACCAACAAGAGATTGGGCCGTCGTCTTGCGAATTGTCGTCGAGGGTCGTCGCTTGGTCGAGAGTAAAGTCTTCGCTACTCCTGGCTTCCCAATAGGAAAGGGTGATGATGGGAGGGGTTTGAAGACGATAAAAGTCTATCAAGAAAGAAAGGAAGAAGAGAGAGAGAGAGAGAGAGAGAGAGAGAGAAAAAGGTCAGAAGACGAGAAGCAAAGCGGACCAAGGACAGACGAAAAATAGGTTAGCAACAAGGTAGAAGAGAAGAATGGAACGCACGCTCAATAGTAGCGAGGACGACTGGGTTGCTGGCTTCTTTTGTTTCTTTTCGGCGCTAGCAAATCGCCTGGAACTAACGCTGTTGACGCCCTCTCGTCCTTCTCCTGTTGCTTTATAGGTAAGTAGGTACTTACTTTGATTTGCCTATAAGAAAACAAACGGACTTTGTTTGAAGGAAGATGCTTGGGATCTCTAGAAGGGTCAACATGGAGAGACAGGGTATTCTGGCGATAACATGGGATCCTTGGAATGTGGCGTCTACTTTAGCCATGGGGTGGGTGTGTGTCTACTTACATGGATTGCAAGTTTTATATGAAGCTAGAAAAGATGAAGCAAAAAGACACAGGGAAAAAAAAAACCCTACCGTAAGTTGGAGGAAGTTGAAGGCAAAAAGATTTCAAATGATGCTGAAGTGAAGTGACGACATGATGCATCCAGTGATAAAAAGAAGGCTGTCGATGCTTAGTCATAGTAAAACGTCGGCTTTTTTTTTTTTTAATTTTTTTTAATTTTTTTTTTCTTAAGAAAGTAACTACCCATTTTATCAATCATCTCCACTGTTCACCTCCTCATCCTCAAGTCTCTCTCAAGAGGAGCCTGAGATGATTATATTATCGTTGTCCTTGTACCTACTGGCTTATAGTACTTATGAGCATTACTTGCAAAACCGCGCACATATGGAATAAAGTACTGCGACACCATGCAGGGTGACCCCGGCCACGTATTTGATTACATCCACAGTTCACAGATGCACTCAGTACCTTTATGGGGCAGGTTCTCCAGATACGTATGTCAGAGCGTACATACTCTGAAAGAGGATGTTGACAGTGGTTTATAGTGTCATGTTCCCGGCTTGTTTGTTGTGTTTTCGTTTCCCTGGTCTTCATACACATTGTTGCCGTAGTCAGCCATGGCAAGCGATATACGAAGGAAGGTTCACAACAAAGGACGGAAAGAAAACAAAAAAAATACATCAAACAATGGGCTGGGGCCACGTTCAAAAGACTGGAGGGGGCTTTGAGTATTGGAATATCGTGGCTTGCTGTCTGGGGGATATGGTATCACAAGGTTATTGTTGTTGTTTTCGTTTAGTTGTGAGCTTATCTCGTGGACATTTACTGGGACAGATGGCGGATGTCATGTGCTCGTTTTCTAGAGGGTTGTCCACGGCACGCACACTCGAGTAAGGATTTGTACTGCTGACAACAGCAGTCACCCGCTGTATCAATCTAGGTTGATTTGGAGCCTCTAGGCATCTTACAAGTGACAGTGAACCATCACAAGTTGTGCTCTGTTTCTATGAGGAGTTTTTCTTGGTCTGTCTCTCCTTTTTTTTTTCTTCTTCTCGAATTTGCCGCCGCGCTTGCATTTCAACGAATCGTGAACTCGCAATCACACATGCACCTTGTGCTTAAAAAGCTATAGACATAACAGGGGGGGGTGGGGGAAGGCTATGTGCCCTCGAAGGTCCTGCATGAAATATGAAGCAGGGAATATAATTCTACGCTTATGGTTCTAATTAGGCCCCTCCCGTGCATTCTAGGGCAGATGATGTTGATATTTGACAGTTGCTGGACGACATGGCAACGGGAATGCATTTACCAGGGGAATGCTGAAAGAGACTCTGGGTGACTCTGGGGCTGCGACGGGAAGTAGGAAGGGGGCTTGTGGATTGACGTTTTGGTTCGAGACTGGATTTTAGAGTTCATGTCGTTTTGGGCCTGGCTGTGTTGTACGGATATGCCACGGAAAGAATTAGACAAGCAAGACAGATAGGCAACAGCATATATAGGTACTTGCATATGATACTCTTGGCATAAGCATACACAGAAACAAAAATATACTTTACTGGTATGGAAATGGTGTTTACCATCTGCAAGTCTCAGCTTCATGTAAGTACTTACTCCAAAGCATTCCCCCCTCGATACTACACAAGAAGTCTCGTCTCTGTATGGTACCGATGCATTATTGTACTCAGTACGGGACCAACTACAACCTAGTGTTTTGCATTTCTTCTGCTCTAATGGCTGCTGCCGTCAACCGGTCCTACACCCTCTCACAGCAACTTTCCCACCCTTGAAAAGAAATCACACCGTTACCTTCCGACATAGCGGTGAATGTATGTCCGGCAAACCAGGACACAGAAGATCTGGAGGGACTGTGTTACAGTGTTTCTATTGATTCTTTGTCTGTTATCCAAGTTTGGTGAGCACACCACTGATGGCCGCAGTATCACACACAATCACACTCACACATGTTCTGCATATGTTGTGATACACTTGAAGGGGGGCGTCTTTGGGTTGTTTGATTGGATTACTGGTTATCATTGGAGGACTGAGTATTCTATATTTCCATATAGACGTGGTTAAAATCACGGTTCTGGCCTCCAAATTGTCAGCATATGGAATAACTTTTATTACTTGTTCGTGATATCAATATATGATCCTATTATATTCCTTGATTTCCTTTTCTGAAAACGAGCAAAATATTAGATATCCTGGTCAAATATTTCAAGTTCTCTTGTTACCAAAAATTACATCATGCATTCCCTAAAGTCTGACCTCCAAGTGCTCGTCCAGTAACATCATCTCACTTACACCAGACGGTCCTCCTACAAACAAACCTAGTCAACCCCCTCCCAAACAAGCCAAACAGCCAAGGAAGCCAAGGAAGCCATTGGATCTTGTGGACCGATGTTCTTCTGGCGACCCTAGCCAGTATTAAGCGGCATGTTTGGCCTGCCAAAAAAGAAAAAAGAAAGGGATGGTGGGGTCATCTGGTCATGTACGGAATTTTCTGTGTTATGTTCTAGAATATAGTAGTTGTCTTGCATGCTAGAAGGCAGACATATTTGGCAAAGCCGTTTGATCTCTAGTCTACAAAATTGAAACAACAGTTGACTAATGTAACCATTATTATTATCCCATCACAATAGATATTTGCCAGTTGATTTTTTTTTAAAAAAAAAAAAAAAAATAGGGATACATATTCCAAGACGCACCTGCCATGTATTTAGGCAACTGCTTACATTCAGAATCCCCTGCCCCCCTTCTCCCTTTTGCACACGGAGCTGGTACATTCCAGATACCGTCATGGCAAATTCTCAGAAGTCTCGGTGAAGGATGAGTACCCAGTTTTGCCGTGGTCTTACATTTCTCACCTTCTCACCGTGACTGGATAAACATGGCTTACATTCCAGAGAGATGGAGGACACCTGAGGAGGGGGCTTTGGGTTGGGTATATTAGTAGATACTGGGCGGCTGCCATGTTTCGTGCAGATTTATCTGGCGACGTATAGCTACATAAGTAGATACATACGTGATAGGAACCATGATGAATCAGAGAGCTGAAAGGGAAAGGAATGATGGCATTGGTATATTGTCAATGAAGAATGGTGTGGTTTGATATGCGAATTTGTAAATTTTGAGATGATTGGAAATAGAGAAAGCATTGATGATAGGTGTCGAAAAGGAAACAAAATGGACCTACTATCTTATATGTATCTCTTACAGTTACATTTATATAAAAATGATAGAATTCATTTCGAATAGCCAAAGACGTACCATACAATCGGATTGCCCCCCTTCTTCTCACATCACCATAACTGAGTCTCCCTACTTTACAGGTAGATTCTTTATGCCATAATTTTTGTACACAGAAACTCTCGGCCGAACAACACCTCGCTGGGATCAATCCTCCATATTAACGGTGTAGGTACAATGACAAAGTAGATAACTACAACACGGAAAGACCGTATCGCCATTGGCATGTCATGGTAGCACGCACTTGGAACAGCGTCTCAGTAAATGATTGGCTATGGTGTTTATTTTGTTTATTTTATTTTTTTCACCTAGCTACATTCAGTAAATGTTTCCCTAGACCGAGAGCCCTAAAAGTCAAGACTCAATTGAGTTTCGGACTGGATTAGGTTGGGGGGTCCTGGTCTAGGAAGCATCACAGACATAAAAAGACCAAACAGGGTCTTTGAACTAGGTTATTTGGTTGCATGTAACATTCCCAATATTGATAACACATATTTCTTCACTTTTCTTTTTGCAGTCATATTTTTCTTCTTTTCTTTTTCGATTGTGTGTTTGGCTTGCAGCAACTCGTTATTTTTATTATCGTCAGGCTATGATGCTAGAGTTGACACTATAGCACGATATCTAGTTGTTTGGTGGTACAGTGAGTGCATGGTCTTGAGGTAGGGAAGGGTGGCGTGATGGCGCGATGTTGACGCTGGGAATTTGAGGACCTGAGGAAGGCGGAGAATGGATGAGGGTGGGAGAAGGGACTTGGGGAGAAACAATGCAACATGCTTGTAAAGGGAATATCTCAATATGGCAGCAAATGATGTCAAAAAAGTGAGACTACTGACATGATTGGAGAAGTTCATGTTTAAAGAAAAACACAGGCGGAAGGTGCGGTTCTTTGTGAGACATTAAAATTGCTGATTTTGGAAGGCACATTATGTTAAGCTTCCTTCCAAATTGAGAGGAAAAGAATATATGTCCAATTTAGGATATAATAATTGACTTTTCAGCATTTGTGTAGTAAAAGACAAAAAGAAGGTCGACCAACCTTCCGACCTTACATTTTCATGTATTGTCATTGTAAGAAACCAAAAAATGACACTCACCTAACCCGGGAAATAACAAAGGGCCCCCCCCCCCCCCATCGGACATCTTCCACTCCGACTAGGATCTCGGCTCATCACAGTCACATCCCCAGCGGAGTCGTGCGATTCATCCCTCACTTTAGTTTAGCTTTAGCTCTAGGTTATTGGTTACTTGTTTATAAACATGTTCAAGGAGTAGAATAACAATATTCTCACCAATGGGAAAAAGTGTGATGTAAAAGGCTTTGTAGTTTTGGGTATCTGTGCACGCTTGCAGTTGAATTTTTCTTTTGTTTGATGAGCGTTACTACCATCACGACAATTTCTCGCACGAGGAGTTTACTGTGGATGAAAGAATGAAGGTGTGAATATTTTTGTCTTTTTTTTTTTTTTTTGCCGTATAATTGACCACCTAGAAAGAGAGTGAGAAGTGGATGAGGGAAGACAGAGAACGGATGGATGCAGACGTATGGTGACGATGATGAAAGCTGGGGCAGGGGGATATATACTGGATTGCACGATTTCAATCTAGTCTATTGTGTAAATCAAGTGATCGGCACAACTAGCAGGTTAGTTGATAACTAGAGAGAGGGATTGGTGCTAGTATTAGGATTATGATCAGTCTCTTGGTTACTTTATTTACTTTCGGAATCTTCAGCTGTAACTTTACACGGGAAAGATGGCCTCAGTAGGTATGCTGTAGTTTGTGTGGCCGATCGTATAGCTAACCTAACATGTAAGTTGTGGCCAATCGGATATATGATACACAGGGCGGATGAAGAGGCCGCCACGGTTTGAACCCAGGAGGCATCTTTCCTGGCCGACAGTTTGCCGGACGGATGATACAGTATATACTACTGCAAGTACAGAAACAGCTATCTGATTCAAATCACGGGATTCTTGAAAAACAAAAAGTCTGATATGAAAGTAGAATTGTTGAATTGTGAAGGAAACAAAAGCAAAGGAATACGAGGGTAGAAACTGAGTTCGGGAGTTGCACGGGGGATGATGGGGGAGGGGGAAATAGATCACCGTCTTGAGAAGCATCACCGTACATTTACGATCCATGTTTGAGAATGCGAACCATAGTTCTGAGGGGAACAAGCGAGGTTGACGAAAGCTGACCGCAGATTACTGAGACAAGGACGACTTGACATGGACAAGGAGAAGAGAGAGAATACAGGCCTGGACTTGTATAGTGCAACGGGCCGTTTAAAGGGAAGGAGGGGGAGTTAGTTCAAGGTCAGATTTTAGAGGCGAGAGAGGCGGTGTTTTGTCGATCGGAAAGGGGATAGAAAAGTAGAGAAACAGAGATACAAAAAAAAAAAGGGAAAAGGACTGTACCTACTAATTCATGGTATGAACGGAGGAAGCAGGTGCTCAGACGGCTGCTTGTGCACCGGGCAAAGCCGAATTGCACCATTTGCAGTCCATTGAGAACCTTGGTCCGGGGCCCCGAGAAGCACGGGCTATGCTTGATGGATGAATGTGACTCTCTCAAAAGGAGGAAATCGGGAAGTTGGTGGTTGAGAAGGAGGTTTTTGTTTTTTGTTTTGTGGTCGTCTGTGCTATAGTGTATGCAAGCAGTTTAATGCAGTATAGAGCGCTATAGTTTGGGCTTGTTCATGTCAATATCGAAGCGAAATAGTGGTTAATTTAGTAGATTTAAGCGTTGCTCAGGGTTACTCGGAACCGAACCGCTCCTGGCACTTGTTTACAGAATAATGCTAAACGTCCTCGAAGAAGGATCTCGAGCTACAAGTACTAGCCAATACTACATATGTATATAAACAAGTACGTAAGTAATTCACATAGGTACTTAGATGTAAGTACCTACTTCCTACCTACATAAGTACGTGGCGGGGAAAAAAAAAAAGTCTGTGCCGCATTGAAGCTTCCTTCTTGACAGTCTTGACAGTATTCATGCAAACTGTGACCCTCGGCGGACCCGGAAAGTCACGATGATAGCTGATAGCTATTTCTTTGGGGGGGAAGAGGGGAGAGAAGCCAGCTTAGGGCAGGATAGAGGATCAGAAAGGAAGGGGGTAGGAGGAGGAGAGGGGGAAAGGGACTGTGCACTTGGAATCTGCACGACTGGGTTATTGGAATGTAAGATATAGGTTCTGTAGAGAGAGATATGACGTTTCGTTTCAGTAGACGGACCAAGTGGATGGTAACCTACTTACTTTAGTGATGATTGTAGGGTAGAAATTGAAGGTTATACTTGCTTGTCGAGGCTGGTTTTGATTTCCGCGGCCGATAGGCTATCTATATTTTCCTTGTACCATATCTACAGACTTGGTTGAAAAAGATACGCGTCTTTTTATCTCTATTTTATCTTTTCCTGTTCTCTATGCAAATAGGACGAATAGGAATAGCTAAAAGATCCATCATGATATCCCACGATCAATTGTGATTCTGCCCCTGCCTTTAGCAAATCGTCTGACACAAAGTCTAGACTCTCATCGCCAATATCAACCAAAGGTTATGTACCCCTCCACTTCTACTTACCTAGATAGGTACATACATGTATGTGCTATAGGTACATATACATGTACCTTCTAAACCTGAAACTACTCCCCACATACCTACATACCTCGATTCAATCATACCCCCGCCCCGTATCCGCATCCGTAGCTCCTCATTAGTCCCTCCTCCCGAGCCCACATCCGCCGAGGAACATACATTCTATAGCGCTGACGCAGGTCTCACCTCACGGCGGCATCCCACTCCTATAGCCTCGAATAGGTCATGAACGGCGCATGATCGATTTAGCTGTACTAGGGATGGCCATGGCGAATAGGTTCACCGCTTGTTTTGCAGATCGGAGAATGGTAGAAGGGCTGCGAGGTACACGATGAAGTGTGGTAGGCAGAGGGAGTATTGGCATGTAAGGAGGATAGGATACTGAGGTATTCCTGTTCTGGGGTGCTATTTTTATAGTGTCCTTTTGTACCAGATCTAAAACTCGACGAGGTCTTTGAAAGCGTAATGGAAGAGTGAAACATGCTTGGATGAGTATCTCAATATTGGATTATATCATCAGTGGTTGATATCACTGCATAGGGTAGGTACCTACCTACTCTGAGTAAGTACTCTATGAATTATTCCGAGGGCGGTAGTTTCTTTTTTTCTTTCAAAATTGTTGTGACCTTTTCCTCTTTTTTCCATGTTTCTATGCACTGTAAAATGCACTGTGTACAACACTAAATAGTCACGATATTCAAAATCTATCGTGTAGGGGAATTCGTCTCAATTACCCCTCTTTCTCTAACCATTTTGAGGCTTTCCCCCGTAAATCTATCTTGGGACAACTTCCATCATCAAAATCATAAATAGACGCTATATCTGCCAAGGACAACCCCGGCTATCAAATCCGGACATGACATCACAAACCGCCTAGACCTACAACAAACTTTTCAACAAACAACCGGTGAAAATCTAGATTCAATCGACGTGAAAATAGGGCTTAGCCTCGTGATTATTCCACCTTCAGCTTCGGCCCAAAGTCAACATCGGTACATCACAGGAATACACGAAAACTTCCCATCTTATGCTTGTTCCAATTGGTTATCCCCCGGATCTCCTGTTGTCCCTATCATCTCGGCCGGTCGCCGGTCTTTCAGTGGTGAATTGCGACAGGTTTTTTATATATTTTTTTTGGGCCGCTCGGTGTCTTTTTGAAGGGAGATTTCTCACTGAAGGGGAGTAACTTGGCCAATGAGAGGGGAGCATTGGTGTGGTGGGGCTTTGTAGCGGTGCGGTCGAGATGGGGTAGAACGTCACTGGCATGCGTACTAGTAGTAATGAGTGTCATTTAGAGGGGGGATGTTGGGGCATGTAAGCACTGTGCTTTTGTCAGTGAGACGCTATGTCTCCACTTGATGTTGGTTTTGTAGTCTAGCTGCTGATATTAGTGGCGGTTGTCGATAGTAAACTGCGATATAGTGGACTGTGATATAGTGGGTAATATAGTGGTTATAGGGTCACGTTGACGTTGCTGTTGGTGGGATACTTGATACTCCAAAGTAAACGATGGACTTCTACTCCTTCTGAAGCGGTGGTGAAGTTAACTGTGCTGATGGAGTGCTCGCATTACATTGAATAGCTAGATCTACAAGTACAAGGGCTTAGCATAGATCTCAATTGGTGACACTAGAAACCCTATAGTGTATGAATACACGTGCTTGGTCATCAATGAACCTCACTCTGGTTTAACACCAACCATATTTTTTTTCGTCGTTAGAACATCCGAAAAGCCGCTTGTACTCACATAAGACTAATGAGTCTACATGATAAAATGCCAGATGAATTTAGAAATTTAGCGTCATTCCCACGACTATTAGCGTCTTTAGTGCTTATGCTAGTTTTTGGCTCCTGTGCCTTCGTCTTGGGGATCAACAGAAAATATCTCTTGTAGCAACTAGATATCGGAGAATAACATAAACTCTTGGTGCTCTTGTTATTAGTGATAACGAGAAGTACCCGGGAGACGATGGAACACGCCCAAAGGACTACCATGTTTAAAAGAGACTACTCAAAAGTCTCTTCCAACTGGTGATTATGTAATTTGGCTTTCTGTTAATCTCTCCAAGCATCCGTAATCCTCATAATCACCACCACAGCACTCACTACCCACAAACACAGACTACTTGACTTGTGTAACTACAACCCTAGCACCGTCTAACCCTCTATCAACTAACTGCCCCTTCCCGTTTTGCTCAAGCGTTTCCATAGTATCCTACCCGTTCCTTCCCTCTATATTCACATGTACCCATCTACCGCTTTTCGATGAGTGAGCAGTGTCTCTTCCTCATCCTGTTGTCCGGTACCAAACTGCCCGTAACCGGCATCCAGCACCGACCCGTCGTGGCTGACTGGGGTCTCTGCACGCTGTAAGCTGGTTGTTTGGTATCTTGTTCCTCAGGAGTACTGCGCGCTTTGTTATTTATGGTGAGACGAAGTGCAAGGTTGAGAGGTCGCATAGTTATGAGTACATAGTTAGTATACGGGGTGGTACATTGTCCTGGCTGCAGTATGCGGTCGACCATGCAGAGAGTGTTGATGATCTGCAGGTGGCGCTGGGGCGGTGGGATTGTGTCAGACAAATATGTTGAGAAGTTGAATTGAGAAGGGGCTGAGGGTAGGGAATTGAGTTTAGGATGGAGTTTGTTTGTGTTGTCTTTGGATGAAGTGTCGAGGTGACAACAGATCATGATCAATGATAAATGGCACATGGTGTTACACAGGTATATAGGTACATACAAGTCAACCCTAGCTTCACATCTTAACGCTGATATCATCTCATAAACTACCTCACAGATACACAAAGTGATTAACTGCGCTCAAGTTCAAAACACATACACAATATCTTACACTATAGTACACCTACAACGTCCCAAACACCCTATTTACGATACACCTGTAGCCGCTTCGTAGGCTCTTCAATCTCAACCTTCACCAACTTATCCAACACTTGACCACCATTCAATGCCATACCATTAGTCACATCCATCTTGAAAACCCCTGCTCTTTTCCCCTCTGCATTCACCAATGTCAACCTCACCATACCACTTCCCAATAACGCCTGCTTGATACCATCCCACGCCGCCTTGGCCCCCCGCCCCAAATGTCTAAACGGGCCACTCGTCAGATTATCTCTCTCATACTGAATCGCTTCTCTCCGTGCTTGCTCTTCCGCCCTTCGCAACTCCGCCCGTTCCTCCTCAGTCAAATACTTTGGCTCCGGCTTCGATAGTGTCCCATCCATTGTCACCCGTGCCGTCGTTGTATGTACCACCTGGTCCTTCCACATTGGTAGCATCCGCTTAACCGTAATCTCCATCGGTAGCTCCGCAACCTTGGAGGCCGCAGCAATCTGTGCGGCAGTGGCTCCGGCACTGAGGCTAGTGACTTGAGACAGAGGGAGCACACGGATCTCACGGATGATGTTGCTGGAGCGCATGATGTAGTAGGTGCCGAGACTGCCCATGGCAACACAAATGACAGCAAAGGCATATGAAATGTATCCTGGAACCCCATCGGGTGGATCTACATACATGGTAAAGAAGTTGTAACCGGCGTAGCCAAAACAGAAGACTCCGGTCGCCCAACTGCCGAAGAATAGCCAGAAGTGGTTGGGTCCACGGTAGAGGGTCGTCGGGGTGGTTTTCCGACTCAGATCCCGAAGATAGGCATAAGATGTGAGATTGGGTGAAGCCACGGGTGCCTTGATAGCGGCAGTGGGCGTCACCGGGGACGCCTGGGTGGCGGCAGCCGGGGTAGTGACTGGCAGGACTGTAGTTTTGGTGAGGGGGATAACCTTGGGGGTAGCAGCAGCCGGGGTAACCTTTGGGACAGCGGACCGGCGCTTCAAGATGGTGGCAAGATCCGGGCGGGGCGGGAGCGGGGCTTTGTTTGAGGCTGGACGTAGGAAGAGACGCGACTGGACATTGAAAGAGGTTTTGAAGGCCAGACGAGAGCCAGCGGTGGGACCGCGACTGAGTGCAAAGACAAGAGTCATTTCTAAGGAGAGAAGAGTGCTTGGCTGTATTCAGCGGCTCTTTCTGTTCGCTCCGGCTGGCTAATAGCAGTTATTCAAGTTATCAGATCCCCCCATGGTCTGGCCGTCTCTACACCCTACCCGGAGCGTGGATTGAGTTTTCGGAGGCTCTGCTTGTTCAATGGCTAGCCTGTGGTTTGATGACATCCTTTTAGTGGGGTTCTATTTCCCATTTTAAGGCATCACACGAGATGCAACTTAAAAATGGGTCCAAATAAACATCGCTTGCGCTTGGCACTATCCTCATTGAGCTAATTTGAGCAATTGTTCCTCAGGAAAAAGGCACCAACCAGTTTTTCTTCTCTTCTTCTTCTGTTGGTGGCTGACATAATCAAATAGATGGTCCGTGCTCAAAGAAACTGCGGCTGCGCTTGTCTTCTATCCTTCCGGGGGAATCCGAGCCAAAGATCCGGATTCAGTTCGCTGTGTTTTGGATTTTGGCTTTGAATTCCTAGAGAAGCGAAGCTTCAACAACCCGCCCCGACATCAATTGCGCCTCCCCATCCCCGAAAAAAAATTGCCTTTTTTGCCGCCGACGTTGCCTTTGTCTTGATCCATTCCTTTTTTTTGCTTCTTTTTTCTTTCTTTTTTCTTTTCTTTGATTGTTTCCTTTCCCATAATACACAGATATGTCCGCTGCGCGTATCGCTGTTCTTGCCGGCCTGCGGGCAGGGCGCCGTGGTGAGTTTTTTTTTTCCCTTATACCCTGGAGTGCGAAGAGATACCGGAGATTTCTGGCCAGCTAGATTATTTGCCGATACTATACATGACCCCGATTCCGTCCCGACCCTATCGATGATAGACCCTCAGACTCGATTATGTTCTTTTGGAACTCGACTGAGGGTTCCTTTTCCAGTTACATCTACCGACTATCGGACCATGTCGTCCACCACCCCGCCTCTACCATTTCCCCTCTCCCCGTTGTCCTACATAACCAACTATCACAACATGTGAACCACCCATTGGTACCAACACCAATGCCGCCGTCTTTACCTTCTTTACAATGATCTTGGAGTATAAAGACCCCCACCACTGACCACGTGTTTCCTTCCATTGCAGGCTTTCACTCAACCGCCCGCACGCTGGCGGCGCAGAACTTCACTATGCCCGCCCTTTCCCCGACTATGACCGAGGGTAACATCGCCCAATGGCGCGTCAAGGAGGGTGACACCTTCCAGGCCGGTGACGTACTGCTCGAGATTGAGACCGACAAGGCGACTATGGATGTTGAGGCCCAGGACGAGGGTATCGTCATGAAGATCTTCACCGGTGATGGCACCAAAGGCATCTCTGTCGGCACGCGCATTGCGGTTATGGCCGAAGCTGGCGATGATATTTCTGCCCTCGAGATCCCCGCCGACACCAACCCTGCTGCCTCCTCCGCCCCCGCCCCTTCCGCTACTTCCCCTGCTCCCGCAAAGAAGGCCTCAGGCCCCGTCGCTTCTGGCACTGCCGCCAAGAAGGACCAAACCCTCTTGCCCTCAGTTCTGGGCCTCATCCACGCCCACCACATTGACAAGGCTACTGTCGAGACTATTCCTGCTACTGGCCCTGGTGGGCGCATCACCAAGGGTGACGTTCTCGCCTTCATTGGTTCCATTCCTACCGATGCTCCCGGCCGTGTCAAGGCCCGCTTCGACACTCTGTCCAAGCTGGACCTTAGCAACATAAAGACCGCCCCCAAGGCCGAGCCTAAGAAAGTCGACGAAAACAAGGCCGCTAAGTCCGAGAAGCCCGTTATCCCCGAGCCCGTCGACCTTGAGGTCGCGCAACCCATCTCACTCACCAAGGTTCTTGAGACCCAGAAGAAGATCCGTGAAACCCTTGGCGTCAACTTGCCCCTCAGCACTTTCATCCACCGGGCCTCCGAGGTCGCCAACGACGAGCTCCCCACTGTCAAGCGCTCACCTACTCAAGATGAGCTCTTCAACGCCGTGCTCGGCCTAGACGCCGTCTCTCCCAAGAGCTCCCGGGGTTTCTACGTACCGCAGGTTGAGGCGCTCGGTGCTACTCCATTCCTGACGGCTGCTCAGCCTAAGAAGCTGGACATTTACGATATCCTAGCGGGTAAGAAGCCCGTGAGCCAGAAGGTGGCGTATGCGGGAGCTGCTGATGAGGGGAACAATGTTTTTTCATTGGTTGTCCCTGAGGCTGAGGCGGAACGTGCGTCTGTGTTCTTAGAGAGGGTCAAGGTGATTTTGGAGCAGGAGCCAGCTAGACTGGTTTTGTAATGGACTAGACTGGTATGGTCTGGAGAGGCAAGAGAAAGGTGGAGATGAAATAAGAGTTGAGCGATATCATGACGTGTGTACTTGTAGCCATAGAACCCTTTATATACGCCTGGCACCCTTGCAATAGCAATTTGTTAATATATTAGTCATATATGTTGGTATTTTAATCTAGAATATGCTCAAATATGTATATATATATTTACATATGCTCTCTATATGTTATATACGAATACTCTTGTAGCCTCAGCTGTTTACTCCATCACCACGACGTCGGTCCAAACGCTTGCCCTTCTGGCATCTTCTTCAACACCGCTCCGCCCTTAACATCCAACGTATTCTGTCCCAAACGATTCCCCCACCAATCCGGCCCTTCAATCCCATGCATGGTAAACGCAAAGAAAGCAGATACCGTCCCCAACGCTAATCCCAAATCCAAACCCGAGGCAGTCAAGAAATTCAACCGCTCCCACCACCGGAAATGCATCTTGCGGATATAGTACTGGAAGAAGTAACCCATGATTCCCCAGCTGAGGTAGTTGAGGGGTGTCGCCGGGGGAATGGCTCCGGCACCGCCAAAGATTATGGGGGCGATGAGATTCTTGGCGAAGGAGGTTGGGTATCGTTTGGCAGCATAATGGATGATGAAGGGGGCGGCAGCACCGATTGGAAAGAACCAGAAAAGGCCAGAGTAGATTTGGCCGGGGGAGAAGACACGAGCGGGACCGATGAGACCCCAGATGACAGAGGCAGAGAAGAATACACGGCCGCCAGGGCAGGTGAAGTGATCGGGTTGAGATTGTTCGCAAACGGAGGGAATGGTGGCGAGGGAGAAGTTGAGGGTGAGAATCTGGACTATGCAGGCAACGGTGGTGGCGACGACTTGGGAGAGGAACATGGTACGGGGAGGAATCTTCATATAATGGCCGAATTTGAGATCACTGACAAAGTTGAGGGCTTGAGCCATGCAGATGTAGCCGTACGTCTTGAAGCTAAGAAGGGAGAGGTTAGTGGAGGAATAAGAAGGGATAGTAATAGGGAGGGCTTACAGCATAAGACCCAAGGGACGACCGGGTTGAATGTAACCGTATATGAATTCTGTTAGGACGTTGAGACCGATTTGGTTGTTGGTTACGGCTTGGATGATGCCGATGGGAAGGGCGAAAGCAAACGAGATCATGACGGCAAGAAGAAAAGCCCACCATTCAAAGTTGGTAGGGTATGCCAGGAGGCAGTACATTCCCATTACAAGCATCTTTGAACACAATGTTAGTATACGATAGCTTGGCTGGAAGTGGAAATTCAAGATCCTTACAAGTCCAAATAAACTTCCATACCACCATCCAGGAGCCTCGGGGTACTTCTTCATCAACCTCATGTGAATATCTGGCTTCTCACTGCCGGTATTACGCCATTGGGAAATGATTTGGTGCCGGTTATGAATCCATGTATGGAAAACAACACTAGAAATAGCCGCAAATGACATACCATATGCAATGGCAAACGTCGAGCTAAAGTATACCAACCGTTAACCACCATACTACGTTTCATTCCGTACCTAACGAGGCAATCTCAGTCTCTTACCTGATGAACAACGGCGAGTAACTCTTGTACTCAGCCACGTTCAACGTCATCTCTGGTGTTAGAACACGTGTAGTGTTGTACCTCTTTCCAAGGTTGTCATATGTGCCCGAGTCGCTGATGGGCAGGTAATGCGAGTACCACGTGTTACTGAGGTGAAGCGAGCTCGTTAGGATGATATAGACTACCACAACACCAATTGTGGTGTTGAAGATGGCGACCCTGAAGAGAAGAGTCAGCTGAAGTTTCAGGGTGGTGTAACACAGGAGAGGGGGGGCGTGGCAGATTCCGAGATGGCATGTAGTGAGAAGGGGGTGGATGTACCAAGGAGGAATTAGAGGATTACCAACAAATCCCGTTATTTGAGTAAGGTCAAAAGTGATGGGGATAGCTGAGAGACCATTTTCCCCACCAAAGAGTTGGTTGATTGTGACATTTTTGGGGAATAGCCAAGTCATGAAGCTAAAGATACTGAGACACTTAGCCAAGTATGTTGGAACAAAATAGTAGAAGAACGAGCAGGCTACTATGATACAAAACCACCGATATCTCGAAATAGTTCCACCAAGAATTGATGGGTCCCGTTCAAACTTGGTTTCATACATGGCGTTCATAAGTGTTACAGACGAAAGGTTCCCTGGCCAGATCATTGATGCTGGATACACGAGGAACTTTCTTAACATGCCTGCAATACCATACCCAACACTTTGCGAGGAGATGGTCAACATCAATTGCCACGGGATACCGAAATCCTGATTGTAAAAGATACGCTGCGCTAGAATAATGTCTGTTGCGTATGCCACGCTAAACGATACACTGGCCATGACGGTGATGATCGAATGCTCCTTGACATTAAACGGCCCTGGGTTCAAACTCCAAGTTCTTCCGAATGTCCGGAATGTCCTGGATGGTGCAAAACGGGCCCAGGCATGACCGAGAGGCCATGCAATGATTTGAGCCAGAAGTGAAGTGACTGAAATTGACGGCGAACGAAGAGAGAATAGGGTGTTCATTGAAGCCCCAATGATGACGAGACCAAGGCCAATCGTCCAGGCACGGACAGTGTTGCAGGGAAGATCTTCATCATAATTCTTGACTGCTGCACGCACTTCGGGATACGGAGAATCGTCTTCCGGGTCAAGATTCAAGGCATCATCGACATCAAGGATACTAGCGCCACCGAGAGAAGAGGAAGAGCCAGATTTGCGAAGAGAGCGAAGTTCAATATCTTCCGTATTGGGGGCGAGAAGACCCTCGTGTTCAGAGGCGTCATCAGCATCGTCTACCGAAGCATGGCGGGCTTTGGACTTGTGGGTGCGGTGGTAAGAAGTAGTTTCATCATTAAGGGTCGTATCGGACGACGAGTCTAGGATGGTAGAACGAACCATTAGCTCTATTTGGGTAAGTGAAAAGCTGGTGGATCATAAGAAGTAGAGCACAGGACGGAAAGGATGGGTGTGAAAGTTGATTAGATGTGATGAGTCGCAATGCGTTTCAAACCGGGCGCGATTGCGATCAGCACCCAACTTTGCCTTGTTTTGTGCACCTCTGAGGTCTAAAGTGGGTCTCTAGAACCGTTTGGTGACTAAGCAGGTGTCAATTGTGCGCGGACCTCTTGGAAGGCTCGGGAAGGAACGGAGTTAGTGTTCAGGATATAGAGAATGGCGTGTGGACTTGAGGGCTACCACGTGTTAATTCGCGAGTATTTGTACCGGGTACTTCTTACAAGCAAGTATCTCACGCAAATAAACTTCATAGTTGAGCTTAAACCTTTCTCATCTTCGGTATCAAATTTCATCAAGGTTAATTGGCGTGCAGGTCTCTCCCCTCAAACAGACACCCCTCAAATCATGATTACACATTTCCGCCCTCCCCAAGTCTTATTTCTATGACCGCCCGTCGTGTCGTCATCACAGGCCTCGGGGCCATCTCTCCCCTCGGCGTCGGCACCCACAAAACCTGGACCTCCCTCATTTCCAGCACTTCCGGTCTTGTCAGCGTTGCTGATCGTGGCCCTGAATGGACTTCTTTGACTAGCACGGTTGCCGGCGTCGTCCCTGTCGACCAATGGCGCAACGGTGATGGTTTCATCAATAATACAGAGAAACGCCGCATGGCGACTTTTGCACAATATGCAATGGCAGCAGCAGATATGGCGTTGGAGGATTCAGAGTGGAAGCCAGAGGAGGAAATGGAAAAGGAAAGAACGGGAGTGTCGATTGGAAATGGAATTGGAGGGTTCCATGAGATTTATAGTCAAGCCTTAAGTTTTGAAGGTGGTGTAAGGACACATATATCCACTTATCTCACGTGACGTCGCTAACCATCGATTCGCTCCAATCATAAAGGGCCAGAAGAAAGTTTCACCACTCTTTGTTCCCCTCGCACTCCACAACATGGCTGCCGGTCACATTGCAATGAAACATGGCTTCACTGGACCCGGCGACTGCCACTCTACCGCTTGCACCACAGGCGCCGACTCTCTTGGGTCCGCTTTTCGAAGCATAGCTTTTGGCGATAGCGATGTCATCCTTGCCGGGGGCTCTGAGGCATGTGTACATCCTTTGGCATTTGCCGGGTTTGGCCGAGCAAGATCACTGGCTACGGTATTCAATAATGATGCAGCAACTAGCTGTCGGCCGTTTGATCGGACAAGGGATGGATTTGTATTGGCAGAAGGAGCGGCAGTGTTGGTTTTGGAGGAACTGGAACATGCAAAGAGACGGGGTGCGAGAATATATGCTGAATTCAAGGGATATGGGCGGAGTATGGATGCACATCATATGACGGCACCCCGGCCGGACGGTCGAGGAGCCTTACAGGCCATGTCTCGGGCATTATCCAGTGCGGGTATCCGCGCAGAGGATGTCGACTACATTAACGCTCACGCAACGGGCACAAAGGTCGGTGACGCGGCAGAAGCGGCGGCAATTAGTACGTTGATGGCGGGGAAAGGACGGGCGTGGGTGAGTAGTACAAAGGGGGCTACAGGGCATTTGTTGGGAGCAGCGGGAGCGTTGGAGGCACTCTTTGCAGTAAAAGCGATTGAAGAAAAGGTTTTGCCGCCAACGTTGAACTTGAAGGAACCTGATGTAGCGACAGATGTAAAGTTTGTGGGACCAGAGGCGGAGAAAAGGGAGAAGGTTGATGTGACGGTGTCAAATAGTTTTGGGTTTGGAGGGATGAATGCTTCGTTGGTATTCTCACGGTTGAGATAGGAGACTATTCGAGGGTCTAAATGTACGATATGTGGAAGAATACCCTGAAATGATACCTTTATGTCGTTCCTGGTGAATGTCACACTGTGTCCATAGTAATTTTAGCCATCCTCCATGTGTATTTATCTCTATGCACTGTTCATTAACACTGTGCCCTCAATTACTACCAAAAAATTCCTGCAGCCTCACCAAAAGCGGAATTTGACTTGCAGCCAATCTCACGACAGCCGACCAAACGCAATTTTTGATTTCGTCTCCGGCGAAAATTCGACGACCAATAGCCCGGCATTCTCAACGCCACAAACCTAGACGTCACCACTGACCGGCCTTCACATCCAACGATTCTTCCGGCTCTTACAAACATCAATCACACCATTGGCTGTCTCCCACGGCCTCCCTCTATCTCTCTCGCTTATCAAAACCAGTCACCACCACACACTCATAAAGATGTCCACCTCCGCGCCCACCCGGCGCCTCGCCCATCTCCTCCCCCGGGGAACCTCCAACCCCCGCCTCTTCACCACCAGCGCCATCCTCTCGTCCTCCGCCACCCCAAAGCCCCCGCCGCCCTCTCTGAAACGCGAACTCCCGCCCATGCCCAAGCGTTCGCTCCCGCGTGGCATCACCCTCCCGCGCGATGCCTACGCTAGACTCGCCAAGACTAAACTTGCACAGCAGTATCAAAAGCTGAGTGCAACGGAATCGGCTTATGCGCAATGCAAGACGGCGGCAGACTACAAGGTGCCCATTGAGCATAGGAGGAACGAGGAGGTGGCGATGACGGAGGAGGGTGAGGAGATTGGTGTATCGCAGGGGCCGTGGCATGAGGGTAAGTTTTCATATTATTTTCTTGAGGTCTTTCAGAGTGTCGATGTTGGCAGCTGGTGCTGGGAGATATCCCGGGCTTCTCCGGACTTCCCAGTATCGTGACCCCGTCAGCCAAATAAGCGTCCAGCAATTTCAAACATACTAACCAAGATGTGTACGTTTAGCTTTCGGTCTCCTTCCCACTTTCTCAACTTGGTCGCAGGTCACCATGCTCCACATGTACCTCCTCTTCGCGCGCCTCCGTTGCCTCGACAAAGAGGAAGCCCGCAGCTGGCAACACCAACTCAGCGACCACTTCTTCTTCGACTGCGAGCGCGTCATGGATGTCAACCACGGGCTGACGTCTGGTGCCATGCGTCAGCGATACCTGAAGGATATCTTTGTGCAATGGCGGGGTGTCATTATGGCGTATGACGAGGGTATTGTTCGTGGTGATGCAGTGTTGGCGTCGGCGGTTTGGCGGAATCTGTACAAGGCGAGGGAGAATATAGATGTTAGAAATATTGCAGCGATTGTGGCGTGGATTAGGTACACGTTGAAGGAGCTGGAAAGAAGAAGTGATGATGAGGTTTTGGTGGGGATGGAGTTGTTCAAGAAGCAGCCGATGGATGAGTATGTCTTGGTGGATCGGCCAGCGGCTTTATTGACCGAGAAGACGGCGGCGGAAAAGGAGGCAGAGGCTGGTGTGGGGAAGGCCTAAAAGAATAAGAGCCGTAAATGATGGGTTGTTCCGAGGTTCAGGAGGCTAGAACCCCCCCCCCCTCCCCCCTCTAGAAACCTGATGTAAAATCAACTTGTACTATAGACTATATCTGTACCATCAAAATTATGTATTTTCTTTTACCAATTTCACCGCCAATTACATTTTCTTTGTACTGGAATTCATACTCAATCTCATTCTACTGCTCCTCTTTCAGTACCTCCGCTCTCAATCCACCTTCACCATCCCTAACTAAACTAGAAGTTTGATATTATACCAAAAGCTTCCCTCTCACTGCATCAACATAAGCGGCTCCATCACACACACACGTTGTGGAGATCCGGGACAGGTCCTGGGTTCGATCCCCAGTGGGACTACTTTTTTGTTTGGACAAGTATGTATCTTCTAGGTGGACCAATTCCGATGGATAACATAGGTTTCGACCGAGCCTCCTCACCTTTTGTTATACAATCACATGATATCAAAAAGGAAAAGGAACAACTTGAAGAAGACCTGACAGGCCAATAGAATTATTCATTATCATATAATACAAAAAAGACCACCCTCATGCGCAACCCTATCCACTAAAACTAGGCAATTTAGAACAGCAGTCCACGGTGACATCAACAGATAATTGTTTTGTTTTTCAGTAAGCCATCCCCAACATAAAGAAAGACCGGGAGACCTCGAGAAAAGGAGTGACGAGAATAGAAAAGAAAAGAAAAAATAGTAAAAGGCAAGGGAGACGAGGCCTGCGATCGCTTGTTAGTAGCAGGATTAACAGCGAAAAATATCAAAACAGAAAATGCCCGTGTTTTTCAATTCCAAGGGGGGGAAAAGTTATCTCTTGGTGAGAGAATCTAGTATGTCAGTCGAGACAAGATCATGCTTTTCGTTCATGATAATATTTCAACCTCAACTGACAGAAGAGGTTAGGAGGGTTAAGCAACAATAGACGGACAATGATGCAATAAAAACTCCAAGTAAAAAAATAAAAAATAAAAGGGATATATATATATACACAAAGATGGAGAGAAGAACGAGCGGCTTGACAAAAGAAAAAAAAAAGAAAAAGAAAAGAAAAAGAAAAGAAAAAAAAAAAGAAAGAAAGAACAGTAAACTCAAGAGTTGAGCAAAATGAACAACCAGACCGGAACCACATAAAACAAGGGCATATACAGAGAGAGAGAGATACAGGGCACCACCCCACCAACCAACCCCCCCCCCCCCCC
>MKGJ01000217.1:11222-38637 GCA_002018255.1 Bretziella fagacearum | reverse complement strand
CCGTTGGGACTTTGAGAACCCCAAGACAAAAAAGCCTCCTTATTCTAGACACTAGACATTTTTAGACAAAGGGATGATTTAATTCTGAAAGTAATTCTGGACAAAGAACAACAACATAACCTCGTTATCATCAAGTATGGTAAAGACGCCGGAGTCTTGTCCCAACAAAGTAGATAATTCGGGGCCGTGGGAGAAAGCTCAGGATCCTTTTCTCTGCAGACAAGCCAATACTCGGAACAATACCACAAACGGACTGTTTGCCAGATTCGATAGGGCATGACCACCATGATCTGAAAACCTTGTTACTGGGCGTCCAAGTTCATCTTATGCTGGAATCAGAGCTACATCTCAATATCAAGAATATGTTGTGAAAATCACACGTGTACTATAATTCATTAATCTACTACATTGTATTCATAAGGGTTTATATACACAGTGGTACATTTGTAAGTACTATCTAATACCCAATTAACCTTCGTACAATTTCTCGCAAGTCCGGACAAACTTCATCCCTCCAACCAGCCGGTGGTGCCATGGAAAGAAACAAAGAAGCACAAGGACTCTCTCTCTATGTTAGTATCGTTACATTACAGAGTGATTTTGTTGGTGCATATTTCTTTCCCTTTTCTTATTCAGGAGGCTCATCAGAGTCCAAGCTGATCTGCTACATCTATCCCCAAGATATTACTGGCAACACCTCACATTGATAATGTTATCTCCAAGTACTTCTGTTTCTGGTAATGGACAAATGTAGTCTCCCCCAACTTCTTCCCGGCACCCCGCCTCCGGCTATGCCTCGCATAACCACCTACTCTCATACATTTCAACTGCCGGGGAATCTATTCCCGTTAATCCCGAGAGTTGTCCGTTCCGATATCCATTACCATTTACAACCATTTACAGCTATTTAGTCTACTCTTGTTAAAGGCGTCCTCCTACCTACCTACATATACACCTATGTTCCTGGGTTTTAATAAAGAACCATGGCAATATTGCCGCTCTGGATATTAGCAGCACCGCACACATGCAGATCATACGCTGTAGCTACCTACATACAAAGCTTGTATGGTAGTAACAAGAGGTATTATTGTAAGTGGAACTGAAGGAGACGACCAGTCCCGCACTTTGTCTCCGAGATTGTCCGGAGTGTGTGTGTGTGTGTGTGTGTGTGTGTGTGAGTGTGTGTGCCCTGACAGTCAGTCAGAGTATTCTTTTGAGTCCTTGAGTCTATTTCTTTCCATTTATTTTTCTATGGGGAGCTGTGATTGGCTAGAAACACTTTAATATTGCAAGTGTCAAGTTTGGTGAAGTTTTTTTTCTGTGTCCGACAAAGACCATGTTATTACCATGATTGTCCAGAAACAGCCCGTCTTCAATCATAATTAAATCATGTCTTGGGAAGCTCTCAAGAAACCCAAGACCAACAGTATTTCTCTCCAAATCCAATATCTCAAACTGTCCAATTCTGAGCCGCAACCTCCAACATCGCCACTTACACCATACCTTGATATCACCAACTTGGCTATTCCCTTTCCTCTCAAAAAGTCTCATCTCTTCCTTGTGACCATTCTGTCGATCCGGAACCAGAAACTTATCCAATCCCTTCTCCAGTCAATCCCCCGTTTCTCCAAATACCAACTGCCATTTTTTCTTCAGACCCGACTGCCTGTTCTTTTTGACATCATCGGCTTCCCCAACACATCTACATTCCACTCTTACCTGCGTTGCTCATACCTAAAGTAATAGTTTGCCACCCAAACCTGACACCTCCAATGTTGCCCGTGTCAAGCACTTGGAAACTACAAAGCTTCAGGATCTTGCCTCCAATCAGTCATGATGCCCTAGCTGTTTCAGGGAATATATAATACCAGGATAGGACGAACGGATCTTGGGGCTCTACTATTAATCTCAAGACGATCCAGCCCCTTCTAAATGTTAGTCATTTACAGATATCAAGGTCACGAACCTATGGCTCGGCGCAATTTAGACTATCGGGAAGCCTAGTATAGTGGTTAGATAGCCGAGTGGGAACCGGGGGAAAATGACTAGCTGCAGCTCGCACAAACATGTTACCCGTATGTCCGTAAGGGTTCTGTAACCCTTGATCGGCATTTAGGACATCGATAATTAACTGGCGGAGGACGAACGGAGGCTTGCACATTTCAAACTTTTGGTCATAGAGACAACTGGTTGGGGAAGCATGATTGATGGACCTGAGTAGGGAGGTAGCAGTGGGAGTGACGGGAGGGTGTATTTTCCGGTTTACATGTGTGCATGACGATGAGAGGATGACATGTTGTGAGTTGTATCAAACATAATGTTGAGGGTGAGTGTTAATGTGATGAATATTGTTACATCGATGTTATATAAACACACCAGATAATACGCGTTAGAATCTATAGGTAAATTTATAAGAAAAATATCAAGGTACAAAGGGTTAACTTACATTATATAAACCCTTATACTCAAACTCCGCACCACCAACATGACAAAAACCTACAATTAAACATCCCGAAGGAACTCCTTCATCTCAAAACCTCGGAAAATCTAATTTGCCGTCCTAAATAATAATAATAATAATTTAATTCAATACATCAAGTCAGTGTTGTCGAGGAACAAAATCCGTTGTTGCAACAACAACGCTGGGGTTTTTGAGGGCTCCTCAACAGAATATCTAGGAGAAAAAAAACGCAACTGCAAAAAAGAGAAAAGAAAACTCCCCAAATTTAGCTATTGCTGTATATGTAAGCACTATCTAATCGGGCGTGTGCTTTCCTATTCTAGTCAGGACTTTCCTACTTACTGCATGAGCAACAACTCACAAGTTAACAAGTATGACTTGTCCTTTTCTCAAATACTCACAAATCCCACATCTTACAATACAAATCTGTCAATTCACAAGCTCGTAGAAATCTTCAACAAAGTTTCGGAGAGAAAATAGCTTGCATACATGTGGCCCAAGCCAACAGCCCGCCAAAAATTCCTTCCTTCCTTTTTCGGTGTTTTGTCGTTGACTTCCCTTTAGGCGAATTTCCCCAACAAAGCAACCACTCGTTGGTTGAATCCACAAACCCACGATTAGGGTTCAAAACACAGCAACAACACATAGCATAGATCCTACGTAAAACACCCACTCCTAACCAAAGAAGAACCTCACTGCGAACCACTACAATACAATTCTGTTTCCACAATTCCCGTTATCAAAACCCCGGGATACAAACTTGATCAGCTTCTTCTTCATCTCCCGTAGCACCGGTAGTGGCACTTCCAAATCTCCTGAGGCTCCGCGGTAGTGACATGACAAGCAATGATAACGATCAAACTCCATGACGGGCCATCGGGATAATAAAAAACCCCGATATCAGTGTTTGAAGCTTCTGTACATGGTCTGTGGGTCCTAGTCTTGGTGAAGATAGGTTCGACCATGTAGTGATATAACCAACGAACAATAATGACAATAAAGCAAAAAATGTAAAAAGTCTAATATAAAAAACTTGACATGAGACAAGTTGATTGGTTTCTAAACAGACAACCACTTCACGCAAGAATGAAACCATAAACTCCATCACCATAACCCAAATCCTCTCCGCAACGCCCCTTCAAAGTCCCATCTCCATCAAATAAGTCTCCAAAACCCTCATAAACTTGGCCACAAACGCCTCCAGGTGAAAAATAACCTTTGTTCCCGTCTTGATCCGATGTTCATAAAACGCTGCCCACTGAATCACCTCGGGCTTCAACGCATCATCTATCTGCGCCACCAACTTAAAAACCAGGGACTTGAGGACTGTCGTTGCCGGAATACAGTGTGAAAGAAGGTCGTAAAGTTGCGCGCGGACCGCTAGGATGCGCTGCGGCGTGTGCTCTTCCATGATTTGCTTGGCTATCTGTCCAATAAGAGCCTCCCAATCAAGAGGTGGGATGGGTGTTGTGTCTGTGATGTTATCACTATAAAAAAGGCATGTCGTTAGTTTACTGATGGGTCAAGGAAACAAGTGGATTTTAAGCAGTGGTATAAGCCATCTGTCAGGGTCGGAAGCTTTCTGGGCCGAAATCAGCGGCTCTTGGTCGAAGCGTACGGATATTGCAACACATGTGTGCTTTGCCAAGAACGACCGTGGACCCTAGTCGTCTAAATAAGACAAGCCCAGACACTCGGGACATTCGTATTCCCCCCGCCCCGTTACTGCTCCGAAACTCCACTGGCTCCCGCAGACCATTTCCAGCCGAGAGTCACTCGACCCCTGAGTCGGAACGTGATTTATGGGGTATCTAATCAACCAAAAAGGAGATTCCACATCCTACCATACTTCCTACCACCACAATGGTACGTACCTCTGAGCATGCACCGCCTCGTACATGAGCAACGCTCTCCGCAGATTCCTCCCACTCTCCTTGGCTATCCGCCGACACAGTCCCGGAGCCTCTGGCCAACCCTCCCTCTTCGCTGAAGCGGCCAGAATCCTCGTAATCTCATCCTCCGATGGCGCCGCCACCCGCACAAGCAACGTACGTGAACGAATAGGCGCAATAATATTAGCCGTCGAGTTCGCCAAAAGAATCAACCGCAGATTTGGCGAGTACTTCTCCATAGTTCGACGTAACGCCGCCTGTGCATCGCGCGTCAAGTGATCTGCTTCGTTGATGACGACCACTTTGAACTTTTGCTTGGCGGCTTGGTCGACTTGTTGGGTTTGCGCGACTTCCTTCAAAAGATCTTGAATGACGACACGATCGTAGTTTCCGACGTCGGAAGGGGTGATTTCAAGATGGTAGACGGAGGCGACGATGTTGAATTCGAGTTTGCGGTTGCTGGAAGTCTGGAAAACACGGGCGTCAATCTTGATCTTTTCGACACCGGGACCGTAGAGTTCCTTGAGGGTGGCTACGATACGGGTCTTCTTGCCGGCGCCGGAAGGACCGTAGACTAAGAGATGCGGAAAGTTACCACTCTGAGCCTATAGCGTACAGTATACAGTTAGACCTAGTGTATTCATTGGGTGAGGTGCGGGCAACATGTATGAGGCGGAGTTAGAACTTGCCAGTGACCGAAGACGGTCAGAGAGCTCAGTATGATAGGTCAAACTATCCAACGTTCGGGGACGATGTTTATCGACAATAAGAGCCATTGTAAGATGTGGTATTAAAAATTAAAGGAATATAGAAAGAACTCGACAACAAATGAAAGCAATGGAAGGATGATCGACAATTGAAGCCTTTTACTTTTTACCTCGGGCTTACTCGATTTCCCTTTTTCTTTTTTCTTTTCCTTTGGTTTGTTGTATTGTTGCTCGGCCGCCTACGAGCTACTGGCTTCCATATGAACGCGTGAGCTCGAGCTTCACGCGTAGAGTGGTTTGCAGGGATTTGTGCTAAACGCCACACTTGGATTACTGGATGTACAACAGCCAAAATGTGGGTTATCAATTTGTAGTTAGTTAACCCTAGTGGTAGGGATCCATCACCACTTTGGTAAAGCCAATGTAAAAGACAATCAAGTTAAAGGTATACTTTCACTTTTTATTTAATTCTAATATACTAGATGGTCGTACAAATTACCACAAACCATAAACAACACTATAATACAGGAACTAAGCCTTCTGAGATGCCCGTACGGGTATATCTTTCAAAGTACTTGATACACACAACTGCCAACTGCCATTACGCGGAAGGAGGGGGAGCCACTGCCGAGTCAGCAACAGTAGCAGCAGGAGGAGGAGGTGGAGGAAGAGTTGATACCGAGTCCTTCTCGAGTTTCTTCCACGGCTTCTTAAGATCCTCCAGAGTTAGACCGTTCTCTAATTTTGTCATACCAACGACGGGGGCGGCATCCTTATGGACAAATTCCCATTGGCCTAGTGGCTGGTTAGTAATCGTTTACAAGTAAATTATCAGACATGGGTCAAGGTAACATACCAGGAAGCTTTTGACCGGCAAGACGGAAGGCATCACGGATAACCTTCTCATGGATAAGTCCTCTGATCTCAAAGACAACTTGATTCACAGCTACACGGCAAGCCCAGTGGTCGAAACCACCCTTGCCCTTACCCATACGAATCTATTCTTGATGTCAGTATGTACATACATATATATGCAATGGCCGCGACACCTAGACTTTAGAACTTACCTCATTACCACTAATGTACACACCAACATTGCAAGCTACCCGCTTGTAGAGTCTGTACTTGGTACCACGCAATCTGTTCTTAATTGTATCCTCCGCATTCTTCAACTGCTTTGCACTGATGCGCCGATGTTTATCAACCATCCGTAGGCCAAATTCACCCCAAATAACCGTTGTACCCTTCGTTGACCCACCCGTTGCCACACGCGGACGCCCCTTCATCATTTTCTTTGACCGATCAATATTCGGTTCCAGCCAGCTGCCCATCTGTGGCGCCGTCGTTGAAATCCCACGGACATCACTGCGAATGGGCGGTGGTGTCAGTTTAGAGAATGCAGAGACACTGGCGGTTGCAAGCATTGGGCGAGCCGACGATATTCTCAGAGTCTGGAAGGCATTGGCCAGAACAGAAGTCGAGCCGACCTTCATGGTGACGAGTATGGAGGGGCCGGGGTGGTGGTTTCGGGATAGTCAGAGGGGTGGTGGTGGGAGAAGGCGGGGTAGTAAGCGGTTGGTTCGGAAGTGTTGGGCGGGATATCCAGCAAGAGAAACGAAAAGAAGGAAAAGGAGCGTGCCGAATTCGGGAGATTGTCGTCGTCGTCGTCGTCGGAAGCGGATTCGGGGCCGGAGTTCCAGCATTTGCAAGGCGGCCTGTTGCTTGAAGAACCGCATCCGCTAGAGCTTTTTTGCACTATACGTTTTCGTTGATTGCTATTGGCTGATATAACCTGGGTTAAGCTAGAGTGGGGATCCTTGTAGCCTTGCGGCTTAAGATTTCACGGGTTACGACGCCACCATGAGACACGTGACTAGGCGTGATGACGCCACCAGGCCAAAGAGGTTAGCGCGATATCCCTACATGGAGGCACGTCTTACAGGGTAATGACGTGAACCCAATTAAAGGAAGCTTTGAATGTTGCTGTAGTGAGGTAAAAGCCCCAACAGCCTTGGAAGGCTGTCTTGCATGCGGAAGCCTAGACGAAGAGTAGTACAACAACATTGAAAAGCCATTTGTTGAGTTGTTCGGATCCCAAGTCAATGTCTGCAAGACAATTATTCCGTATTATAGGTTCCTTTTGTTTAATTTCGTAATTGTTCTGGTGTACTTCTGTTGCTCCGATATATACATCCGGCTTCTCCATCACACGACTACCATCCCACTTTTGACCAAGAGTTGGTATTCACACGATGCCCGACATTAGATCGTTTTTCCAACGGCCCGGTGGCGCTGCCTCGGCAAAGGCCGAGTCAAAAACCGAGTCCAAGGCTCCGGCGAAAGCAGAACCTACTCGACGTGGAAGTAAGACAACAACCCCCTCTGGCATCAAGCTGACCGTACCCATATTGAAACCGTCACCTATTAACTGTATCTTTGTTCTCCAGAAGGCCGTAAAGTAATTGATTCGGATGATGACGATATCCAAGAAGTCGCCAAGTCGAAGCCGAAGCCTGCTGCTAAGAAGACGAAGAAGGTCAAGGAAGAGGTTGAAATCTCCGCTAGCGACTACTTTGCCTCGGATTCAAAGCTCAAGGCTAAGCGCCCCCTCGACCCCACCACTGAAATACCCGTCCGATCAAGCCCCCGTAAGAAGGAGAATGCTCCTGTCTCGACGACACCTTCTGTCTCAAACCCGGCCGCTACATCCAAACGCCCGACACGCGCCCTCCCAAAACATGACTTGGGTCATGACGACGATGCTTTCAAGGACGACAGTGACGACGATATCTTCGCTGCAGATTATGCCAAGAAGGGCAAGGAAGATGACTACATGGAGGTGGACAGTGATGAGGATGTGAAGCACAAGGCCCGTGGCAAGACCGCTACAAACTTGAAGAAGCGCAAGTCGCCAGTTCCCGAGTCGGAGTCAGAGGTTGAGAAGCCAAAGAAAAAGAGACCTGCTCCGGCCAAGGTCAAGGCTGCCCCCAAGGCAAAGAAGACCGAGGAGGAAGCTCCAGAAATTCAGAATATTCTTGATGGTATCCCAATGGTACGCCCACCGACTCCACCGCCCAAAGATGCCAACGCCAAGTTTGATTGGCGCAAAGCCAAGGGTGGTGGTAATGCTGCAGCTGTTGCACCGCTTGCTGGTACGGTGGAGCTCCCCGAGGGTGAAGAAGAGTGCCTGTCTGGGCTGACGTTTGTCTTTACCGGTCTTTTGCAGACTATTGGCCGTGATGAGTGTCAGGCTCTGGTCAAAAAGTACGGTGGAAAGGTCACGGGTCAGCCTAGCACCAAGACGAGCTACGTAGTTCTTGGTGAGGAGGCTGGCCCCTCTAAGCTTGCCAAGATCAAGGCACATGGTCTCAAGACTATCAATGAAGAGGGTCTTTTCGAGCTGATCCGTAAGCTTCCTGCGTATGGCGGTACCGGCAAGGGTGCCGAAAAGGCTCGTGAGAAGAAGGAGCTCGAGCGCAAGAAGGCGGAGGCCGAAGCCAAGGCAATGGAGGCCGACGAACTTAAGCGGAAGACGGAGGCAGTGACGGCAGCTAAGAAGGCGGCCGTTGCTAGAGGAGCGTCGGCGCCCTCGGCTCCCAAAGCTGAAATGGACCCGTCGGCACAGCTGTGGACCAGCAAGTATGCACCTACGCAGATGGTTCACATTTGTGGTAACAAGGGCAACGTTGAAAAGATTCAGATGTGGCTACGTAATTGGCCAAAGAACAAAAAGTACGATTTTCAGAGACGTGGAGCTGATGGTATGGGAGGTGCACGGTCCATCATCGTCTCGGGACCTCCTGGTATCGGAAAGACGACTTCAGCGCATTTGGCTGCGCAGTTGGAGGGTTACGATGTCATTGAAAGCAACGCCAGTGACACGCGCAGCAAGCGCTTGGTCGAAGAAGGTGTTAGTGATGTCATGACCAACACGTCTCTGCTTGGTTTCTTTGCTGGCCATGGCAAGCAAGTTGATGTCCAGCGGAAGAAGATTGTGCTCATCATGGACGAGGTTGATGGTATGTCAGCCGGTGATCGTGGCGGTGTTGGTGCTCTTGCCAAGTTTTGCAAGAAGACGGAGGTGCCTTTGATTCTTATTTGCAATGATCGACGGCTTCAGAAGATGAAGCCGTTTGACTATGCGGCTTTTGATGTCAAGTTCCAGCGGCCAACAGTGGAACAGATTCGCTCACGCATCATGTCTATCTGCTACCGTGAGGGGATCAAGATCCCCGTTCCCGCGCTAGATGCCATCATTGAAGGTAGCAACCGTGATATTCGTCAGATCATCAACATGATTTCTGCGGCAAAGCTCGATTCTGCCGCTCTTGACTTTGCCAAGGGCAAGGAGATGAGCAAGTCGTGGGAGAAACACATTATCCTTAAGCCTTGGGATATCTGCTCCAAGATGCTGAGTGGTAGTCTCTTTGCTCCCAACAGCAAGGCAACGCTTAACGAGAAGATTGAGCTGTACTTTAATGATCACGAGTTTTCGTACCTGATGATCCAGGAGAATTACCTCCGCTGCAGGCCCATGGCCCTCAACCAAGGCGGCTTCAGCCACCCGCGTGAGCTACGTCTCAAGGCTTTGGAGCTCTTTGACCAGGCTGCTGAGAGTATCAGTGATGGTGATCTCGTCGACCGCATGATTCACGGCCCGCAACAACAATGGAGTCTGATGCCGACTCACGCCGTATTCAGTAGTGTTCGTCCTGCCAGCTACATCTATGGATCCCTCGGCCAACCTGTATTCACCTCGTGGCTTGGAAATAACTCCAAGACTGGCAAACTTGGCCGTTTTGTCCGTGAGATGCACTCGCACATGCGTCTCAAGTCCTCAGGTGACCACAATGAAGTCCGTCAACAGTACTTGCCCGTTCTCTGGAACCGGACTATTGGTGCTTTGGGCAAGGAAGGCAAGGAGTCGGTGCTGGGTGTCATTGATGTCATGGACTCGTACTATCTTACGCGTGATGATTTTGACGCCATGATGGAGCTCGGCGTTGGCCCTCAGAGTGAGGAGCGTGTAAACATTGATACGCAGATCAAGAGTTACTTTACGCGCACGTACAATGGCATGAGCCATCCGGTGCCATTCATGAAGGCGTCTTCCATGACAGATATGCCGACAATGAAGAAGATCAGCAAGGAGGTGCCGGATTTGGAGGAGGCTATCGAGGAAGAGGATGAGGGCGAGGCGGAGCCTGAGGTTGATGCTAACAAGGAAGAGGAATTGGATTTGAAGAAGGATAAGTACATCAAGGTACCAAAGGCGAAGAAGGCTCCGGCGAAGAAGGCAGCAGGGACCAAAGCCCCAGCTAAGAAGGTGGCTGCTAAGAAGAAATAGGCTGGGATTTAGACAATGGGGTGGATGGGTAGATTAGAAGGATGGACTGAGGCGTTGAACGTTTTTTGCTTTTTCTGTTTGGTTATTTTTGTTTGAATGACAGAGTTATACACATAAAGCCAAGATTAAGTAACACGATATACACGTTACGAACTACACTATACTTTTATTTGATATCAATGTGATGAATATGGTGGTGGTGGTGTTACATTTTGTGATACATATCGAGACTTTTCAGTGACGAGGAGTGAAGTGAAGACAGGAAACAATAAAAACAAGATATCAAAGCTTCCAATGCGGTAAACAGCCATGAGAAGAAAAAAAAGTGTTGTACAAGATGTCATTATGGTAATAGTACACGGGGCCCGACACCGGAACCCCCTCTTCCTCTAAACTCTCTCTGCGCCCCTTTATTTTTAAGCGTTCTTGACAACACCGACCTTGGCCGCTCTCAGCACACGACCGTTTAGCTTGAACCCCTTTTGCTGCACATGGAAAACCTCATCATTCGCTTTATCCGGCTGCGGCGCCATAAAAGTCGCATCATGCTCATTAGGGTTGAACTTTTCGCCAGTGGGGTCAAATCTCTCCAAGCCGTGCTTCTTCAGCGTAGAAACCAGGATACCCTCTGTCATCTTGAGACCCTCGTAGAGGTTGGCAAGGTCGGTGGCGAACTCGCGGGCCAGTTCGTTGGAGGCGGCAGCGGAGTCCTCGGCAGGGGCGGAACGTTTGACTTCGGGGACCATGGTGAGGGCGCGGTCGAGGTTGTCAACGCTGTCGATGAGGTCTTTGGCGAACTTTTGGATGGCGAAGTCACGGGCGGACTTCATGTCGCGGGTGGTGCGGTCCTGGAGGTTGCGGAAGTCGGCGACGGAGCGGAGGTAGCGGTCCTGGAATTTTGTTAGCCTTTTGCGGATTGTCTATATGACACTAGGCCCCTCCCCCTTCTCGCTGAAAACTTACCCTGAACTCCAACGCCTCCTTCTCCTTGGCCTCGTACTTCTTTTTCAGAGCACTCAGTTCATCGTCCTTTTCCTCCTTTTCCTCCTCCTTGATCTCCTCTTTCTTTGCCTCTTCCTTGCCCTCCTCCTTGGCTGTCTCGGAGCTGTACGCCCGGACCGCCAGTCTCGCGGCAGGGCCGAAAGTGGGAACCTTGATAGCAGCAACAGGTGACGGGACGGTAGAAAAGGCAGTTCGTGAGCGCAGAGCAGCGCGCGAAGTGCGGAAGATGGTTTGTCTCAACATTTTGGTATGTGTGTGTGTGTGTGTGTGTGTGTGTGTGTGTGTGTGTGGTTTGAGAAGAGAGGTTGTCGGCCGGTGTCGGCTAGGCGATTTAGCGTGGCGTAGGGAATTCCAAAAAAGAACTAGTGGATAAATGAATTGAAGAAATAGTATATCCAACAAGAAAAGTGTCGCTAAGAATTTGTCAAAGAAACAATACGTAGTTGAATAACAAAATCGTCGCAAGTCGAAAAAAAAAAGTTGGAATATTCGACTTTGGTGGTTGTGTGATTAGGAAAAATCAAGCGAAGTTTAAGCCGATCAAGGGAAGGAACTAGTAGCTCAAAATGCAGCTCGGAATTACTGACAAAATTAAGGGTTTTTTTTTTTTTAAGCGGCGGTTGGGATCCGCTGCAACTGGTTTGCGGGGCTTCTGGTGAACATGAATTTAGTGGGGCTCATCAAGCAAGATTAGGTAATATTAAGATGAACAATATAGTCAGTCATTGCATCAAAAAATATATAATCAGTATTTTACATGGTTTTTATCTTGATTGAACAAAGAGATTTAAAAAATAAAAGTAAATAAACACAGAGTCTTTGCAGACGCCTAATCTTCAAACCGCCAAAGCCAACCTCGTGACAATCATCTATATTCGTATAACCGTAGACATTCCTAGTATCCTCCGTAAGGTGGTTGCCCGCCATGAGGTGGTTGCCCCCCGTACGGTGGCTGACCATACGGTGGTTGTCCCCCAGGAGAATGTCCACCGTGAGGACCATGTCCATAACCCGGGAAACCAGGCTGTCCATGAGGAAGCCCTCCATGAGGTGGTCCACCATACGGCAGATGATGTCCATATGGGGCTGGTGGTTGCCCATAAGGAGAATGTTGCCCGTAGGGAACCGGAGGTTGGCCATATGGTTGGCCATATGCAGGCTGGCCATATGCAGGTTGGCCATATGGTGCAGGAGGCTGTCCATCATAGGTTGACTGTCCATAAGCCGATTGAGGCGGCGGCTGTCCGTACGCTGGTTGTTGAGGCTGTTGTGGCTGGTTACAGCTATTCTCCGCTCCAGCCATCCAGTACGAGTTTTGTGCACCCGATGCTGTCTGCGTGTTATCCGGTCCAGTACCTAACCCAGAATTACTATATCCATAATCACTGCCCGGCCCAGAACCTTCCGGGCCACCATATGGCCGTCCGCTGACCTCTGGCGGGTCAATCTCCCGGGAGGTAATTTGACTCCAGAGACCACCAGCGGTCTTTCCGTGTCCACAGTCGCCATGGCCGCCACGGCTCTTGACGCCGGAACCGTGTAGAATGTGATTTTTGCCGTTCTTGACGGACTCGGAAGAGAGGAGGTGCTCGATCTGGTGGCGCTTGGGATGCTCGTCGTACCACTTACGGACGGTGTTGTACATGTTACGCTGGATTTCACTGTGATCGCTACGGAGGGCAGGGTGATGGAGGGTTTGGAGGATATCATTGATGACCTCGTCCACCGAGATACCAGGGTTCTCCCAAGCGTAGAGAATGCGACTGTAAAGACAAGTGTTAGTTATCAGATGGCACAAATCAACGCTAGGCTTATTCTGGCAGTACTTACGGAACAGCATACTGAAGCGCGGTGGCCGCTACACGGCCTGCACAAGAGTTTAGCACGTTTGTGAAATGATCCTTGGCCAACATGGAATGCGTCGGATCCGTGCACCGTGAGTTCTTCCATGGCTCCAACTGCGAGTTTTCACTAGCAGAAATGATACCCGATGACCCATCCTTCAAAGAAGCCGAAACTGCCTTGATGATTGGCCGAATAAAAGGCGCCAACAACCCTAGAACAAACGCAGTCAAGCGCTCAGCAATGGAATCCAGCAGCTTCTCCAGGCCAGGAATCTTGGCAATGACACCGTGAATAGCCCGAGCAATCTTGTCGCGAAACTCCAGAATCGGATAGATCTTGCGGGCGGTATCAACCGGGTCAAAGTTGGTACTCATACCAGGAACCACATTGACATTTCCAGCCGCACGAGTGTTGGAATCCTCTTGTTGTTGCGCCGCCGCCTGCAACGATCTAGCCTGCAAGGCAAAGCCATCACCGACGCCGGGAAGCTGGCCAAGAAGGCCAATGAAATCACCAGTGCCACTACCAGAGCTGCCGCCGAATCCACGACTCGTGCCACCACCAGGGCCGAGGTTGCCCTTCTCGGCGGTCAAGAGAGCGACATCGACTTCATCAACTTCGGCTTGGGTGAAGTGATCGGTAGCCTCACCAATGACGGAGTGGAGGAAGTCGACGGCGCCAAAGGTACCAGTGATGAGGGGGAAGACATGTTTACCCCCAAGGTTAAGCCGGGCATCTTGACCACAGTGGGCAAAGACACCGTGGTGGCCCATCTCGATCAGCGCAAGCTCACAGTAGTTGCTATGAGCACTGAAATCCTCTAGACAGTGCAACGCCTGACCAAGGCATCGTAACGCCTCACAAAGATCCTCTTCTTTTCCCTTGCGATCAGATCCGCTAGTGTAGAGACGACCATAGTGGATGCTGCGGCCGAAACTATAACGCAGGTATCCGGCACTGGTAGACCAGTCGCCGTCTTCGTTGGCGATATAGTTCTTCATGCCGGTGCGCATGTCAATTTCAGTTTCGATGGGCTGTACGGGGCCACGGAGACGCTCGTCGTATTTGCGGGCGTCGTCGCCATCGGCGTAGCCGAGGGGGTTGTCGATGTGCTCTTCGGCGCGGTAGACGCCGAGACGTTCAGAGGTGACTTCAAACTCTTCGGTAGCATAACCGAAAGACATGAACGAGAGGACCCAGATCTATTCAAGATGAGGGTTGGTTAGCACGGTGATATGGTAACATGGATGTGCTATCGATGTTTCCAACGTACCAAGATGCGGATAGTCTCCGCGTTGACGGGACCCTTCAGACTACCAACATCAACAGCCTGTGAGTAATCGCGAAGCCAGTTGCCAAAGTAGACGCGCTTAATCGTCATGGTACTCCACTTCTTTCCATGAAGAAAGGCAATAGTCGCCAGCATATCCTCAATATCTTGTGGTTCACGATACAAGTCAGCAAAACTTTCAAGTGTTCATCGAGCCCTCGTCAGTGGTACACATACCTCCATGGCGCCAGTTATGTCCCTCAACCTGCGCAATCGAAGGGATATTTCCTGCGCCAAAAGCCGAAACCTTTGTTGGTAGAATCACCAACAGCACAGCAATGGCCAGCAGCCACGGATAACGCTGCATGAAGCCCGCCATTGTTCAGATACGTCGAGTGCAGTTTATATATACCGAGTTCGTTCGCGGATGGAGAGTCGTAGTTTTTGCAGATATAGCCAGGTTATTTCGAATAAGCATATAGAAAAAAATGGGAGAATCTCCCAAATAAAAATCCTGTCGGAATGATGTCCGCACAGAAACAGGAAAAATGACTTGTGTTAAGATATTGCGGAAAATACGGCACGTTCTTGGTAACAAACCTCCAAGAAAAAAATCACGTACCAAACTATGGCCCCGCTGTGTGTAAGCTTGTGTCCATTTACGTCATGTGGCAATTTCTCACACTGTCTATGAATACAAGATAATCAAATTGGTAACGTGTATTTACATTAGTGCGCACTGTCCTTGTGTGTCCCAAAGTTTGCCTTCCCGGAAATGCGGCAAAACAACCAAATGCCCCACTTTAGCTTACTACAAGCCAACCTTTTAACTCTTGGCATAAGATACATATAAATATTGCTTTATTTATTTTTTGGTACTCGTTATGTGTCAAGGAAATAAAAGACAATATACAGTACATACAAACGTAATAACGGGATGTAAATCCATTCTGCCATCCGCATACTAGCCATCACGTCAAAGCCTGAAGGTGCCCAAACGTGATGAAGTCTCGGATTGGAACAAATAAGAATAGATATATAGAAGAGAAGAAAGAGAAGGCACGCAAACATGATGCAAGTAAAGAAAAATAAAAAATAAATAAAAATAAAAGCAAATACAATGAAAAACAAGATCCGTTCCTGTTCCGTGAAATCAGGGGGGGGTATCAGAAGACAACGAGAGAAGAGAAAAACAACAACAAAAAGTCAAAAGAGAAACCGGGAACTAGGCCCTGATGAGGCGATGAAATATACGCCAGATACATGGACTAAGCCATGATGCTCATCAAGATGTCAATCATTAGATTGATGACAAATGCGATGAAATGATGTAACGATATAAAAATGATAATGCAGCAGAAATGACATATGAACCCAATGACAAAAGTGGAGTGGGCGTATCGTGCGTGTCATGACGACAAAATGGAAAAAGAAAAAAAGAAAAAAAAAAGGAATTAAAAAAAAACAACGACAAAGACACACAAACAGGACCTATTAGAGAGCCTTACATCGACGAGCCCGAGCCTTGAAAGTAACTAGGTTGGCTCGTGGGCGGCGCCATTACCATAGTACTTGGCACATGTTGTCCAGGTTGCGGCTGTCCACGCATCGGCATCAACTGAGCCTGAAGTTGATCAGGCAGTTGATGCATCATACGCGGAATGCTAATCCCTTCAGAACCCGTGCGTCTCTTGGGACGAAGGTGTTCAAGACCACGGCTCAGTGTACGTTTGGGAGTACGAGGCCGGGAGGATCCAGAGCCAGCAGAAGAAAGAGACGACATGGATGGCCTGTGCATGTGTCCATGATGTTGCATCTGTTGATGAGGGGCGTGAGACTGGTTGGGACCTTGGGTAGGTTCAATTGTAGCCCATGGAGCGATTTCGTTGACAGTCTGCATGTCACCACCGCCCATGACAATATCTATGCTAGGCGAGGTGGTAGCGACGTCGGTGTAAATCATGCTACCATCAGGACCGAATATCATGTTTTGTTCGGGCCATTCGCTAGTCTCAGGAATGGTGAGGGGAGTACCAGGATGGGGCCAAACATCGGAAGTGGGCTCAGGCTTGACATGGATATTTGGCGTGTGAACAGACTGCATCGGATGCGAGCTTGGAGGTCGAGGAGGCATAAGCATCTGCTGCTGCTGTTGTTGTTGTTGTTGTTGTTGTTGTTGATGCTGTTGTTGGTGGCGTTGATGTTGATGTTGTTGATGCATAGCATGCTGTTGCTGCATCTGGGCGTGGTGTGGGTGAGGAGTTGCTTGGTTATGAGGCATAGTCATGGAGCGAATAGGCTGTGGTGCAGGAATATCAAAGGGGGGTTCTGGTTCAGTTGGAGCCGGAAGATTGGCATGGCCATTGACGCTCATCGGGCACTCATGACGGAGGGGGAGAGTAAAATTGGGAGGAATCGGGGGCATCGGGGCCGTATTGAAGCCACCGCCAGCATAACGCTCACCAAGGTTGAACAGAAAGTGAAGTAGGGCAAAGGTACTGCTCTTGGAACCGCTAGAGTCGTACAAGTGGCGACATTCGAGAAGGCGCTTGAGATCTCCCGAAGTATCAGGTCTCCAACGAAGTTGGTTACGGTGCAATTTATTCCAAACACAAGACTTCCACTTGGCTTTGAGGGCGTTTTGTCTCAATAGATTGTGCATGACGACAGAGTACTGCCATTCGGCCACCAGAATTCCAGAGTCAAAGTGTTTGGCAACATGATCAAAGTATTTTTCCTTGAGTACGGCAGCTACCTCTTCGTTGGGCGCCTCAAAGACACGATCCTTGCAACTCTTGAAGCCACAAGCAAAGACAAGCTGCGGACAAGTCTCATGGCGAGCCTTGTTTGACGGAAGATGCACGTCGCTGTGGGCGCTTTTGGCGTGGTTGACAAATGCCTTTTCAAAGTCAAACGTAGCACTGCAGCCGTTGTATGGGCAAATCCACACGGCGTTTGTGCAGTGAAAGTGCTGCAGGTGCTTCTTGAAATCACTTTTGCGCGTAAACCCGACAGTGACGCCATCCATGAAGCAGAGTGTGCATTCGATATTCTTGCGGGCACCAGGGCCACTCATGGCGAGAGCGGTATCGGGTGAGTCGCTATTGATGTGAGAGGAAGGCGGAGTCCATGGAACTCCCTCGTGGAACTCGCCCGTGTTGTGAAAGGCCGGATCAGCAGCAGAGTCCCAAGTTGATTGAGTGCCCACAGTGTAAACAGAGGCAGCATCTGATGCAATAGACTGAGCACTGCTAAATACCGATGGCGTATTGCTAGACATGGTAGCTGAAGACATGCGCACAGCTATACAAACTAGTTAGTACTACTACTACTACAGTGTTTTGACATGACAAAGACTATTTTGAATGGATATTTATAGAAGCACGGCGATGACTTACCCGTATATTTGTTTTGTTCTTGCTCTCCCATTTGGCGTAGGTAAAACATCAAGTTGAACGGGCCATATCTTTGAATCAAACGAATAAAAGCCTGGGCATCCTCCCCATCCATCTGCGGCAATGACGGATCGACCATGTTCTGGCCGGTCCCATCGGACCATCCAGTCGGCGCGGTAAACATGATGGAGATGATTAAAAGGCACAGGGAAAGAGAATGTCACGGTGATGATGGTTGAAACAGGCACAGTGCCAAGGAGATTTCAAGATGGTAAATATATCAAGTTGTATACAGTGGATATACAGGTTCCAGACTGCGTGGCACCGTGGTACAGTGTCGCTCTTTCTCTCTGTCTGTCCCTGTCTCCGTCTCTCCCTCTCTCTGTCTTTCTTGACGGCTGTGGCAAAGGGGAAAGCAACGTGATGGCCCTTTTTGACGGTGAGAAGAAGTAGGATAAAGAAAAAGGATGATCGTTGTAGTCGTCGTGAGAAAAAAAAAATGATGATCAAGATGATCAAGAGGGAAAAGAAGATGGAAAGAAAAAAAATTTGGCTAAACTGTGAAGCAATGTGAAGCCCCCAAGGTCACGATGCTATGACGAAAGCAAAGAAACAAAACAGAAAGAATAGAGAATGTGCAAGACGTGAACTTCGGTAGGGCCATTCGCCAGATCAAGGTCAAGGCGCAAGAGGTTCTTGTATGATAGCAGAGCGTCAATCCCTAGCTAGATAGGTAGGTATAAGTATATACCCTTCGAAAGGTGCTTCTAGACGTGTCGGGGGGCCTGCCTGTCTGGCAGTGCTTAGATCAAGTGGTGGTCTCTGGAACAATGGCTTGATCAAGTTGGCTTTGGTGGACAACGGATATATGAGAGAAGGAAGGCGTCGGCGGGCGTGAGCTGTCGTCAAGGGTGTCTGTAGTGTCTGTGAATGTGATTTCACAAACACACAGATACACACAGATACACACACAAAGATTTTCAGAAGCACAAGACAGGCGAGATTTGAGAAAAAGCTAATGTGCGTTGACAGGTCGTGGCGTCAGTATTTAACGGACGGACAAGATGACGAGATACAGCGGTGTACAAGCAATCCAACGCTCCGGGCGTCGATTGATGACCGCCCGCGCTGATTCTGTAGAAGATGATGTTGGAGTGGCGACGACGAGTGATTTCTCGGTCTGAAAGAGAAGAAAAAAAAAACGAGTGACTGGAGGGACGGCGGGCGGGAGAGGTAGGTTGTGGCAGCGAGCTTATGCACGGAAGAGCAGCCAGATTTGTTTCGCACAGGTCGAAGACTATTGATTATAGTTGGAAGAGGGTTATTTTGAGTCAAAGAAGGGTTGTTCGGGTCGTGATAGCAGAAGACTTCAAGAGGCGGGAGTGTAACAGATATCGTGGGGTTTATGCTTGCTTTTTTTCTTTTTTGTATACATAAACCGAGCATATGTAGAAGATGGTGAAGCAAGGACAAAACGAACACAAGGATGAACGAGAAAAGGCGCAATTAAAGAAGATAATCAGAGAAACGACGTGATAACATCAGTAAAAAGTACTGGTGGTGGTTGGTGTACTTGGCAGAAGAGAGAGTATACGTGGTGGTGATGCAAAGAGCAGTTGATGCCAATTTCAACAAGAGAGAGGAGGATGGCATAGATAAGTATAAAAGCACGTAGAAGATGAAGGCTAACCTTCTGGATATAATCCTCCAGACCTTGAAAGCAAGATCGAGAGTGTGAATGTTTATGTATAAAATACAAGAATTGAAGAGGATAAAAGACAAAGCAAAAGCAGATGAAGGAAAAAATTAGCAAGCAAAATAGTAGCATTATTTTATTATGAATGAATAAGAAATAAAATCCAGTTTATTTTATCGATTTTTTTTATATTTCTTTTTTTCCAATTTTACAGGGCGTGAGGACATGGATCCAACCCGGTCTCCACTCCAAATTGTCAAAATCAAGCAAGAACCTACGTAGGCAAGGCAAAGACATACCCTTCTCAAAATCAATCAATAAATCAATTTGAATGCGTTAATTTACGTTCCTTCTCGATTCTGTTGTTAACTTTGTCGGACGGGAGGGGTTCAGTCAATGTCAGGGATTTTATTTAGCCAGTGTTGAAGCACAAAAAAAAGCAAGAAAAATAATAAAAAGTCAAAGAAAAAAGAAAAGAAAAAATATATCATGGCATGGCATGCAAGTGTCACGGAAGTTTGCTTCAGCTACTAATGTGAAATCATAGTTGCTGCCTTTTTACTTTTGGTAGTTGCAAGATATCTTAGTACAAGTAACCTAACACTACAGGTATTTGAAGGTCTAAAGCATGAACCCAAGTTTTGATAGTTAGTAGTTGCTACAACTTCCTTGTCTCTTGAAGTGCTTACCTACTACTAGGGTACCTACCTAAGTTGTTTATGGTGTCATCAAATCTGTGCTCTAGAGCCCACGACAGTTTGTTTAAGAAATCAATTTAGATGGCTTCCTACAGATAAAAGTAAGTGCAACCCTTTTTTTTTGGGGGGGAGGGGGTGGATTTTTTACTTGTTTATTGTGTTGTTTGATTCAAAAGAATGTGACATCGTCAAAGGTGAAATTAAAAGATAACCAAAAATGGAAAGATATAGGTAACTCTGGTCTAGAAACGAAAAGAACCATAATATCATGAGAAAGAAGAGTTCCTTATTAAACTATGTTTGGCATGAGCCCACGTAATGTAACTAGCAAAAGAGGCAACTACTACAACATATAACAAGCGCACAAAAAGTGAATTCGAAAAATGAAAATTCTGCAATCCAATACCTCACACAACAAAAATTATCATGAGAATCCTATCCCGTGAACCCTTTTCCCTCTCCATCTCGACCAAGCATTCTCCATCTTCAAGTCTCTTCTCCGACATTAACCTTCTCTTTCTCTACTTTCTGGTTCAATTCTTACCAAAGCTTCGTTGTCATTCCAATGTCGAACCTTTTCATTCCGTTGAAATCCAGCCTTGTCATCTGTCGCCCGCCCTAGCTCTCTAGCTCCGGCTATTTTTTTTTTCTCTTTCACGATGGGAATCAACAATCAATTTCTCTTGCTTCTAGCGCTTCACGCTTCGCTGTGTCGGTGTTGGCTCTTCTTAAGCTCATAACGAGCTTACATTGTTGTCGGATACCCGCCAAGCCGACCTTGGTAGCAGCTATCCAAAAAAAAAAAAAAAACCGATAACGCTACTGCAACGCCAACTTGATTTAGTAGAGTCGTAGGTATGTAACCCATCGTGTATGTAACATGCTTGTATATTCTCGCAAGTCAGGCTAAAAAGCTGCATGAGAGATTAGGTATGTATTAGAAACCCATGTCATTCATCTTTCTCTTGTCTTCTCCACTTCCTTCTCTTCTCTTTGTCGCTCTATGGCCCTTGATGTCTGTTCTTTTTTACTGTTCCTGTCTGTCTATCTTGACAGTATCCCTGGTCTAGGCCTGGCTTTCTTGACCTGATGCGGATCACATTCAAAGCAAGTTTATAAGCCCAGAGCATTGAGCACTGATAAGGACCAAGGTGGGGCCTGGCCTTGTATAGCATGTTGTAATTCCTGGGGGTGGCTCTTAAATCTGGAAACACAAGTGATGATCTTTCTTGAGGCCTCGCTTATCCGCCAGTCGAGTAAGTATGTAGGTACTTTTCGGTAATATTCCAACTTTATATTCCCTATTGACAGCCTTTGAATAGTAACAAGAATAGACTCAGCATCGACAAAGAACTCCCGATCCGGAAAAGAAGAAGAAGAAGAACAAGGGGAAACCAAGAATCATAACAATATTAACAAAAGTACATATGTAGTTACATCTAACGGCCGATTGATTCCATCACGCAACCGAATGAGCTACGCCGCCTGTCAGCCATCTGCATGTTATTCCGAGAACGCGAGCACACGATAACCGCAATGGTGTGGTAGCGTTCAACCCCGGCTACTGTGTACTTTTATAAACGCAAATAATAATAAAAAGCACACACACAACGCAAGCCCACCCACCCAACACAATGGGGCAGACTCGCATCTCCTGGAGAGTGCCTGCATGAAGCACTCTTCCTTTTGGCATCACACCCCACGAGGACGCAAATGGACAGACTGACGGTGCGGCCAGAGGTCAGGAAGGTTACGCAATTACGATATGTATCTGGCCTAAAGTTGGCCAACATCTGGATGGAAGCCTCATAGAAGAATCGATGGTTCCATGGTTGAAGAGGTGGCGCGTATCACAACAGAAGACGCACCCCAAGACCAATTCAAGTCAGCAGCAACCTCGATGAATTCCAACAACAACAACAACAAGGGGCATTCAATATCAAACTATCGACAGATACAAAATTAATGAATATCCGCTGTTTATCTTGGTCTGAATCAGCATGAGCGTCTTCTTGACTGGAATACCAAGCTCCATATTGTCTTAGGTATGTTGCCTTCAATCTTGTTTCTTAGTCGTCTAGCCTTTTTTTTTTTTTTAGCTCACTGCCGTTGTTGCTGTGTACCTTATACACTGCTTGTGTCTTTCTTTAGTTTTGAGTCTTCGATGTCTTCAAAGGACCGACAATGATAAACTTGCGGGCGGCCAACCAACGTCAAGGGCAGAAAGGGTTCCTGGCAACTCGAAAAGAGAGTTAGCAAAGGTTTCTCCCTGCTTCAGTCCTAGCGCGGCCTGAAAGTTACGCCCGCGGCCGCCGAATGGGAGCATCTTATGGTTCTTTTTATTCTTTTTAATTTTTTTTTTTTTCATTAGGTACCTAAAAGAATGACATTAACACATGTTTTATAGGGAGAAAGGTCATGATGATTTTCGTTTTATTACGGTAAAGTCCATCATGTCCTAGATATGCAGCAGCACGAGGCATCAAGTATGACAAAGAATCTGGCATTAACCTGTGGCTTTCCATTCACACCCTATCACCAACTTCAGCCACCTAACCGCCTCACTAACCTTCCACTATTATATCATTTTTAGCAGGGGTCACACCCCCTCCCTCCTTTATCAACAAGAATCAATAGTGGCCGCCGTTAATCAGTCCATACGGAACGAATAATCAAATGGCATGTTTCAAGGGTGACAGGGTATTGTTTATTGGTGTCCATTCTTTCTGTATGAACAGACAAATCAATCAAAGCTGGACAGAGTTGTCGGAGTTTGGTTGCAAGGTAAGTGTTGAACTTGGTGATCTAAAGCTTTGGCTTGTTGAGAACTTCCCATAGATTAACCTTGGGGTTCTCAGACACAACTTGCCAATTTTTTTTTTCCTTTGCTTTTTGGTGAACAGACTTTTCCGTTGGTTGTTTGCTTTTGGTTCAAGGCGCGCTCAGCCGTTTTTGACGGCGGCTGACCCTGTATCATCATCGTCATTGGGGAAGGCAGAATTCGTGAAGGGTAAGGATATGGGAGAAGAAGAAAAGAAGGGCAAAAAAGAATGAAAGAAGAAAAAAAAAAAAAAAAAAGAAACCTTGAAGCTGTTGACCCCATCAGTCTTTGGCTCATTGGTTTTACGAGCCGGAACCCTCGTGGCTTCTCAAAGGCGGTTCGAAGAGAAGTGTGAAGCAAGGGACATTTTTGAAGGACGGAGGAAAGGGAAAAGGAAACATTACTGATACAAAAGATACGACTTCCAACCGAAGTGAGAAGAGAAGAAAAGGCCACTGATTGACTTGGAGAGACACGTCTCAGCTGCATGTCTGTCCCTGGCATGGAATATTCTGTCGCTACAGAGCCTTGCAGGTTGTCTCTTTGAACATTTTGAAGCATCCTAGAGAAGCAATTTCAAAAAATGCTCCTTGCTTTTTTCGCCAATATCATCAACAGGTTTCTACGTCAGACAAAACGTAATGCATCGATCGACAATCCTTGGCAATGTTTTCCACCGCGTAGCCCTCAAGGGCTGATTGCCTTTGTTCTTCTTACTAGCAGTCCGGCACATATCTTGTTTCGTTACAGGCCGTCATGCATGTGCAAATGCGTTGACTTGGGTGGTCATCCATGGTCGTCCGTTGTCCTGTGCTTCATGATATAAGTTTGTCTTTTGTTGACTCTTTCGAGACATACAAAGGACAAGGCCAGGTGGAATAGAAATATGGATATTTTCTAGAAGCCGTTATGGAAGTCCGAAAGCCCCGGAGCCGATAGGAGGTGGTCGGGCCAGAAAATAAAAAGAACAAGGGGATGGAGGGGGGGGGGCTGTTTCTATTAATGTCTTGGTTGGAACAAATTCTAGGAGGCCAAAAAGGCTATCTGGTTGTTTTTGATTGACACATTCTAACTTCATTTCCAGACAGATATATTTACACTGCCGACCGTTTATCTCCCGGCCCCTCGCTATCAGCTTCAAATACTTTCCGTGCCAACAATTCCTCCCCTCCCTTGGTAATTATTCTCCAGCCTCAGACAAGGCCCCCATCACCCCCATCACCCTTCCTCCCCCCTTCCATGGAATATCAGCCACTTGTTTCTAGAAGGATTCTATCGACCTTGTGGAAAAATAAAAAGGTCAAAGGAGATGACACACAAGATGTTGATGGCTTGGAGATGAATCTGAGAGGAAGAAGAAAAGCAAGCATAGGTGGGAAGAATTAAGGGTGGTGATTGTATGATATATATATAATCGGCTAGGGGAGGGTGATGGTGGTGGGTGTCTCATTTCAAGCGGTGAGTCAAGAGTTTCTTGGTTCTTGAGAGAGAGAGAGAGAGAGAGAGGCAGTACCTACATAGGTACCTATGTTGATGAGAGCCTGTCACATCATATCTGCTATGCACTGATTGTATTTCTTTGATAATACTCTAAACACCATCTTTCAAGGGGAAGGAATGTTAGGCTTCTTCTCTGTGGCTTCTAGAATATCTGAGGTGCAAAGGGCATATTAGTTTGGCTAGGGGTGGGCTTGTTTTCTTAAGCAAGCTTGTCTTGGGGGAGTGGGGGGGGGGGTCTGACAATATTGTGGCGTCGAAAAAAAAATAAGGGAGAAATGAAGAGGTTTCTCTTCCCACTCTGGAGTCTGTTCGTTTTCCTCGTTCTAGTATCCCGCTATCCAAGTGTCTTTCTCAGTGCCACTGACGCAGCCCTCATCTACCCAAATTCTTTTCTTCTTCTTCTTCTCTCTCCATTCCTCTTGCCAATCTTTTACGGGTGCCACCGGTCAAACGAACTTGGCGGTTATGCAGGTCGGGAAATGGAAGTATGCACAGAACTTTCCATGGGCATGTTGACGGGACATTGCTTGTGGGCTTCTTTTTCTTTTTCTTCTTTTGAATTGGCTGTTAGTGTGAGGAGATTACGCTGAGAATGGGTAGAGTAAGCTGTGATATTAAAAGCCTCTTTTTGTCTCTTTATCTTGTTGAACTTTATAAGTTTACCAGGTTAATTACCAACTAATGCTACAAAGGGTTAATGACATTCTGTATGTGTCATAAGGCTTATATATGCAAAATCACATCATCGATCAATATTTCCCCCATAACCGCCGGTGTTTCCGCAGGGTTGAGCCGCAACCAGCCTCTTTTTTGGGGGGGGGTTATTTTTATTACTGACCATTGCCTTTTATTCCTCTAGGATATACTTTTTATTGTTATTTATTTTTGGGAGAAACTGGATATGAGAATATATGAACCAGTCATATAGGTCCGAGGCATGATGATGGCCATGAGCGACTACCGATGTGAAGATGGTAAAGAATCATACAAATGTAGAGTGAGCATCTCCCTTTCCCTTTGATTTGCGAGGGATATCGATATAAGGGATATTATCAAACTTGAATTCCACAAGTCGTCAACTATGCCATGCATGTCTTGTTGTCCTTCTGTATCTGAATGTAGAGAGACTAGAGAACAAATGACTAACTAAAGAATTCAGGACCTGAAAGGACGAGACATCCGGAAGAGATGTCCATCTTCTCTAACGTAACAAAGTAAACAGCCCTTCTTTTCATGTGCTCTTTTTTCCTTTTTCCCTTTTTCTTTATGTTTTTCTTGATGTTTTATAGTTTCATTCTAGAACAACTATGATGTACATATATTCAAATCATATCATAGCTAATGTCAACCACAACATGCAGTTACAGATTGAGTCTGACAAAGAGAAAAGACTAAATGTTGCCGGTTGGAGGTGGATGCGTAACCACCAAACAAGAACATGATCTCGACGAAGAGAAAGAAAAAGAAAAAAGAAGACAGATCAAAGTTTTGTATGGATTGTTTCAACGTTGTTGCAATGACCCTGTATCATATTGGTATATTGCAACCATGATGGCCCTGTATTTCAAAGCATTGATGTCTAGGCAAAGTGGCGAAGACCAAAAGGAAAGATGGAAATCTGGGCTACAGAAAGAGAGAGAGAGAGAGAGAGAGAGAGAGAGAAAGAAAATGTATTGCTTTTGGGGAGATTGTGAGGCAATGTGATACAGACGCAACTGAGAAAGGATGAAAGCAGGAAGTAAGTAATTGCTTGTTTTGGACTTGGATGGCGTGTGTAACACAAATCATTAATTAAAAAGTTAAGCTTCCTTCCTTATCAAGCCCATCGTGACATACCTACTTACCTAGGTACTTACAGACATAATGCATACTGTAAGTCAATATAATATTTAATCGTCTATTAAATCCATGACCAAAATGTTAATAATACAGCCGATCTGTCATTCATCACTTCCATCACAGTACGGCACTTGTCTGAGTCCAAACTCTCAAAAGTACCTACCTGCATAGCTAGCCCATTCCTAGTTTATATCTATATATAAACGAAAGAGAAAGAAAAAGAAACGAGCCTATCATGTCCTGTACATGCTTGCAATGATGCAGCCCATCTCTAAATCATCACTAATACCACCAAAGAGAGTCTTCGCTTAGAGAAACTTTTCACCATAGGTTATGGTCTATTACCAAACTACTCATTGTCTGTAATTGATCAAGGAAGGAGGCAAAACCACTGAAAGTCTCGGCAGGATAAACTATCCCCAGTTCTGAATCCTAGGAGTGAGGACAGGTTCCTCACTGACCAATTTGCGAAAAACTTTAGAGCAGCCTTTTGAAGCCAATCAATATCCTCTTGTCTATAAACGAACAATAAAACACACATCGGATTATCCGCGTCAGCATCGGAATCGGTTGTTAATCCACGTTGCGAGGGAACATATACGGCAGTTCCGTCGGCCAGTCGTTGACTATTAACCCCCCCTCCCCTCCCACGTCCGTCTGACGAATAACGGAGATCCTTTGACACAGGATCCTTTTTCAGGTGACCCTATGTTATGTCTTTCAAAGGCAGTAGTTTATTGGAGGTCCTATGTATTGTCAATGGGGCTGAATAGAATGTGAAAATGCGCATATGCGAGGAGATGATGTGAAGGGATTATTGTCAGACAACACTACTCGAGTTTACCTACTTGGGGTACCTACTTGCAACGTGATCTGAAAAAAAAAAAAAAAAAAATCCTCGCCTAATCACCATCGTCAATAACATTTGGTAAGCTAGCCCCC
>MKGJ01000216.1:26485-38802 GCA_002018255.1 Bretziella fagacearum | reverse complement strand
TTCCCTCTTTCCCTCTTTCCCTCCTTTCCCCTCCTTCCCCCTCCCCCGGTCCCCTTCCTTCTCTTCCTCCTGCCGCCCGGCCAATACAAAGCCCCATCCATATAGTTCAATAGTTTCTGCCAAGCGAACATGTATAAGTGGGGATTTTGGATTCCCATAATAAAAAGACTTGAATAATTGATGAATTGATAGTGACAAAGTCTGAGAATAGAGAGGGGGGGATTTTAATTGATTACTCGATGGAATTTGACATGCGGGATGTGGATTTTTTTTTTTTTTTTTCTTCTCTATTCTCGTCTTTGTATACTTACAAACCCTAGAAGCACAGTTAGAAACCAACCCCCCCCCTTCTGAAGCTCCCAAAAAGACCCTTTTGCCACCAACTGAGCCTCTCTGCCGTCGTGCAAATTATCAGCTCTTTCCAATCAGCTTTTTGTAAAACCACCAACGTACATATTTACACATGTAACCTCTAAAAATGACAAACTAGTAGTAGTAGTAGTAGTAGTAGTTTTTTTAGTTATTTTTTTAGCTCCCACAAACCCCCCTATAACATCAAAAAAATATATATAAAAACCCCTGTCCCCACCTCAGACTTTTGACACCAAGAAAACTTCTCACGATCTTAATAGTTCCCAAAAAAGAAAAAAGAAAAAAACATCCCCATCCGTCCCCCCTCCATAACCTGTCAATCAATTTCCTAATCCGATTACAAATACACACCCCAAGAAGGGTTAAACATCACCATTATCAGCTTCGCCCCTCCAACTCCACTTTCCAATTTCCGTTAATTTCTGTTTTTTTTTTTTTTTTTTTTTTTTTTTTTTAAATCTTTCAATCATCTCTTCGTTTTTATCATCACTGACAATGTTTTCCCTCTCGCTTCTGTATAGTGGGTGCTTAGCTGTGGGAAAGTAGATACTTACTTCCACCTTTGGGTAAAGATCGACGGTTACCCTTTCTACAAAGGAAAAAAAAAAAAAAAAAAAAAAAAAAACCCCACAGACTAGCTTGCTGCTAGCTGCAGCGGCTCACAAATGTTACCAGGGACAGCCAGACAGAGCCAGCCACAGCCTGGAACTTGGTTAGTAACATTAGCACCACCAAGAGAACACACGATATGCAGGAATGACGTCATGGACATTGCGAGGTTGTTGGATAATTAGTTGTGTTAATCTGGGTGCGGATTTGCAATTTGCGATTTGAAGCGAATGGAATGGGGCAGCAATGATGAAGATGAAGGAGGGAACGGTAAACAGAAGCAGGGCTTCTTCATTCAGTATCATTTTCCCCTTCTCCTCATCTATATCTTGCCATCCCATTTGTCCATAAGCTAGAATAAACTTGTAAATAAATACAAGAAAAAATATAAAGGCCAACCTATCTCTATCTAGATAAAAAAAAAAAAAAAGAAGAAAAAACCATCGCCCAGCCATTGGTATCCAACCATTGTCCATCCAATCCAACCCATTTAACCTGATAACCAGTCAGATATTTGCATCGTCAATCCAGATTGACATCCAGCACCGGTTTCCAGAAACCGAGCGACCCAAAAAAAGAAGAATAAACTAAGATATATCCCGTATGCTGCACCGTGATGAAACAATGAAAAAAAAAAAATTGAAAAAAAAACTCCCAGATTGCCCCGCTAAAAGCCGCTGTAAGAAAACCCAACCTAGAAACAAACCCAGTAAAAAGAAAATATTATCACGAACAAAAACAACCCCGTGAAATAAATGCACATCATCCCAATGATGATATCCCAGACTTTTTTTTTTCCGCAAGTCCTAAACCGTTAAAGCCACCTCAAAACGCCAAAGAAAAGAAGAAAAAAAAAATTATAAACACATATAAAAACAAGTCGGGTCAAGCAATGTTAGAAAACAATGTCCCAGTGTTGACTTAGCACGACACAGGAGGCCACGCTGTTACATCACTATACGCTTCAGCTTCTGCCAGAGCAGCGTAATACTCGGCGCCGACCATCGCCCGGTCAGGCACCTCAGGGCAGTAATCAAAGGAAGAAGAAGCTTGTAGCGGGTATTCGTCAAAGAATGACTCCATGTTGGCAGCGCCATTGGGGGTAACTGCGGGTAAACCATGAGGCATAGCAGCAGCAGTAGCAGCAGCAGAGTGTTGCGCCGCAGCGGCAGCAGCCAAATCCATATCCCGAGAACTGTTGGAAGAAACATAGCCGGAACCTTCAGTAGCATAAGAGTCCATCGAAGACGCTCTGCTAGGCTCCAAGTCGGGAACCGACTGTAAAAACCCCGTATTAAAAGGCATAGGGCTGTTGAGAGAGTTGTCAAAGAGGCCGTTGTTATCGAGGCTGGCACTCAGCAACATATCGAGCTGACTGTTATGATCGGCAAAAGCGTTGAATTCGCTAGCACGTTGGGTGTCGACAGTAGGGAAAGCAAAGGCACTCAGATTACGCTGCACCATGTTTGGAAAACCAGGAGTCGTCGGCGTCTCGGAAGGCATAGAGGCAAACATGGGCATACTACCCATAGCCTGAGGACTAAAGAGAGCGGGACTGTTAAGCTGCGAGCCGGGAATGGGGCTCATGAGCGAACTGGGGAAGCCTTCGTTGTACGCGCTAGATAACGGCATGGTAAAGGGCATGGGTCTTTGGGCTGTCTTTTGTTTGTGCGCAAGCTTCTGGCGCTGGTGGTGATCTAGCATTTGTGTTGAATCGGTGTGACGACGGCGACGTTGGGTAGCCGCGAGTGTAGGAGGGGGCTGAGATTGTGTCGACTGGCACGAAGTGCTGCGTTCGCGTCGTGATTGCACTACAGGAACGGCTTCAATTGAGTGAGTGGGAGAGTTAGAGGGGGCAATTGAAGACTTTTGCTTGCAGCAAGAGCATTCGCCGCCGTGGTTGCAGCAGCAAGTTTCTGCAAAACAATGGATTAGTATTCATCTTACAAAAGATTTTACAGAAAAAAAAAAAAAAAGGCAAGTCTTACCAGTGTGGCCCTCGACAGGAGGCTGAAGATGAATACACTTCATCTTGAGCGCCTTCTCACCACAGTCGCACTTGACATGCGCGTTGCGGTTTTTACGGTTCTGCTTGCACTCTGAACATTGGGTAACAGGACGGCCCTTGCGGTTGATGACACGGAGTTCACGGTCTTTGATGATTGATTGTTAGCTTGTCAATAACTAAAAGTAATTGGTATAATGGTGGCCAAGAGCCGCTGGTTGCGCCGTCTTCCAGCTTCGCATATATTCTAGAATCTTGTCATGTTCCCATGCTGGATTGTGTTGCGCCAACGTCGTCATACTGTCGGGAGTCGGGATTTGTGGTATGTGAGCGAGACAATGGCTTTCATTGTACTCTCCAGACATTGTATCATGCCCAATTGATATGTTGAAGGTTCGGTGTGGGCTTCAGAGAAAAGGTAGACAACAGAGAAGTGAAGGCGCAAAGGCCGCAGTGAAGCATATGCTGGTGACCGTCTAGGAATAAAACTTACTGCTGTGTTGACAGGTGCTGACTCGGTGACCACGGATGCAAGCATCGCATGCCATCTTGACGCCGTGTACTAACATGTTGATATGTGTGTTGTGTATGGTAAAAATAAAAAGGTGTGAGAGCAAAGGTTTCTTGGTGATGTCGGGAAGACAAGAAGCCGGGGGTTTGTCTTTCTTCGGTATATTGTGTCGGTTGTTCCGTCTTTCTTTTCAGTCCGGCGGTTATTTAACAGGTACTCTTATTCCTAATATACAGGCGGCGGGATGATAAAATGTATAAATAAAAAGCACTGTCCAGGGCTTTCTGTCCAGCGTCAAGCCAAAAGTCCAAAAAATAAAAATAAAAATAAAAAGATAAAAAAGGTATAATAAACACACGACGACACAGGATGTGTGCGAGTGTATATGTATGTATGCGGAAAGGTCAATCGTTTGCGTTTCGTGATATACCCAAGTAAATTTGTTTTTTTTCTGTCTTTTTACAAACTTAAACTTTAGATAGAATATGACGAGATCCGGTGTCGTCTGGGCATAGAAAAAGAAAAAGAAAAAAAAAAGAATAGAAGAAAAGAAGTAAAATAACACAAGAAAGAAAAGAGGAAGATCAGAGGGAAACGAAGCAGGCCAGTGTAAGAGGTCGAGATGTTAGTATATATGGAAATATACAGCTCGGCGCTGGGAACAGCGAGCTCCACACATGGACTTAGAAGAGGAAACCTAAAACGCCAAACACGCCCTCTTTCTAGAGGACCGACCGACAGTCCCAGGTTTAGCTAAACTTGCTGTGGCCTGTGGCCTGAATCTTGACAGGGACCTGGGTGAGCAATACCTTGTCCGGGTCGGCAGGGCTCAGAGTGCGCCAGTGCTTCCCCCCCCATCGTCTGTCCCCCCCTCTCTCTCTGTCTCTCACCCCAGTTATACTATAACCGGCCACTAGCTTCGACATCGTGGGTCCATATCTCAGTGTTGGACGAGGCATACTTGAACTCACAGGGGGTATGTCGTTACCTATCACCTATAGTATAGGCAACGGGCTTAGATCCCCCCCCCCCCCCGGCATTGAGATGGTCTAGAGTTTCTGTTCTTTTGTCATTACCTTTAAACTTTAAGAAGAAAAAAAAAGAAGATTTTTTTTTCTTTTCTTTGTTTTACAGTTGCGAATGAATCGCCGTCTCCGACTTACCATGTCCATCCAACCAAATCAGCACTGTTTCCAGAAAGCTTGGGCGTAGGTATCAAGCCCCGTTAGGAGCCGCTCGGTGCTTGGGTCTGTTTGGTGTTGGTCTGGGATTTCTGGCGGGATGCGCTAGGTCAAAGGACTTGTTTTATCGAGACGAAACAACTAGGACGGCACAGCATGGGGATATTTTGCCGATTTTATTGTTCTTATTAGCAAGCCGACAGCATGCCGTCAGCCGGTACTTGAGATTTTTCCAGCACGGCTCTCATTCATTATGCTTGGGTACCGGAAGTAGAACTTCGTACGGCTTCCCCCCCTCCCCCCCCCTCTCTTCCCTTTTCATCTATTGCTTCCTTCTCAGGCGGACATCACCGGCTCATGCGGTTTACGGTGTTGGGGTACATGGTGATGTTTCCGATCAAGGGAGATCCAGCTTGACTGAAGCCCCTCCAACGACATCACCAGTAAACTGGTGAATCATGAAGGGAGGAATAATCACGGTGATCAAGGATCGCGATGTGGAGGCTAAGGATGTCTCTGGTTATACTAGTGCCATTAAAGGTTAGCTGTTATGGTGCTGTGGGCCAGTTTCTTGGAATAACGGACCCGATGCGCTTGCACATGCACGTGCTTATCGCATACCTGACGGATCTTCCCCCCCAAAAGAGTCAGTCATCAGTCATTAAATAGAAATATCAAGCATAGTCAATTAAGATGTGCTTGTACGGAAACAATCATGTCCGAAAGCAGCTTACGCTGAGATGCAATCAAGTCATACCAACCACAAACCCTCCATTGCCATCATAACCAGTTGGTAGGTGCTGCGGTCCAGCCCTCACAGTTCATCTTCTCAGGCCCTTTTTGAGCTACTGTGTTTGGTCTTGGCTAGCCACTACACCCAGTGGCATCATAAGCAACAAAGCAAGGGCAATGGCGGACATACTGTTAGTATCGTAGCGGAATGATAGAGGCTAGCCCGCTATAATCCAACAGCCCGTCATCCTTGCCCACCAGAGACACAGCTGTATTGCTTTCAAGCTCAGATCAATTCAATATAACCTTGGACTTAAGTTTTGCTTGTCGTCTGACTTCAACGAGCTGGCCATCGATGAACAAGGTTGCACTTTTGAAAGCAAGCACTTTCCCGACAATGGCAACGCTACGCCGTCACGATAGTCACAACGCCTTTTGCAAGCTTTTCCAGCACTCTAAACACAGGCCATCTCATAGGCTGATCCAAACTTCCACGACCACTCTAGTGGATGTCACTAAATGTTTCTGGAACAACATCTCCCTTTAGCGTGCGGCCGTAGCGCGTTCCAGTTGTTGTTGTGGTTGCTGTTGTTCGACTTCGATTCCGGATTCGAACTTGTGGTCTCTGTCACTTGTCATTCGAGTCTTTTCAATCCGCTAATCCAGCTAACACAAGTCTCGGACAGTTGATACTAATTAGGAATAAATCAATTTTAAGTCAGTCAGACGGCTCCGAAAAATAAAATTTGTGATGAATTCAGGGATGTATTTTTTTTCCTTCAGAGCTCTCGTTAGGATGCCGTACTGCAAGAAATTGGGGTAGAACAGGCGGCTGCATAAGCGACCATGTATAGTAAGTATGTGAGGGGGCGTATACAGCATTTTGCAGGTGGTCTTTTGGCGCGAGGATGAATGCCTTACGTCAATGGTGCGCATCACTGACGTTTGGCGAACAAGACTAACATCATCGATCAACAACAAGGCTATGAAGATAATTTTGATGAAATTAAAAATGTGCGTCAAAGGATTCAATTTCTGGTCTTTCCGACATCAATAATGGTAGTTGCTGTTTTGATTCTGCATCGCATGAGAAACAAGCTACGAATACGGCAACCACCAACGTCATTCTGTAGAAGCTTATTCATCGACAACATACGCCGGTTATCGCCTTTGAATATTAAGTAGATTTCGAAAAATGGAAAGAAAAAAAAATGAACTGTAGATCATTGATCGGTGTCGACATGTCTTTACAATGTTCAAACAAAAATAGCCCTAGCGGCTGATTCACTGCTAATCAGTATACCCGGTGTAAGTCAACCATGACAGTTTCGTAATATTCAATCGAGATATCATAAACCCCTAGCTTCCTTGGTTGTCCATGTCTCTCCAAAAGGCAATACCGGTGGCTAACAACAACTCTTGATATACAACATGTTTGGCACATCACTTATTACTGCCAAGATTACTAAAGAATATTACGACAGTCTCTATCAATATCTCGCATTCGCCGTACCTTGCGTATGGAAGTCATTCTAAAATATATTGACCTACTACTTCGAGACCACCAGAGACAACAAGAAACAACAATGATGCGAGAGTCACCGCGTCTTCTGTTCACAGAAAAGAATGTTTCAAACAACAACCGACGACGTGCAAAAATAGAAACAAACAGATGACGAGGGACCAGCCCGGAACGTTCGCACAACGACGCCACCCATATGGGGCCAAGGTTGCAGCACCGTCAACTTTGTAACAATGGTCTTCTCCGCATTCTTGTTTGATACCCCGATGTGGACAAGTGCTTCCGTTTCTAATCTTTCCTAAGCAGTATCAAAGTGTGTCTAGGTGCTCAGACATGGAACTTGTTGCGAATGCGAAAGAAGGCAAAGTAATAATAATAAAAATTAAAAGTGAAGGACCTTGGCTCGGATGAGACAAAGCTGATACAAAAGACCAGGATATATATATATATCTTAGTCCAGAGAAAAAAATAAAAAGAAAAAAAAAGGCCCTGTTCCTGGGATGTGATGGGATGTTACAAGGAGCCGCAACATGACGACCACAACCACACAAGACATCACCACCAGTAGGTAGGTGTTGCTTTAGTTGGGAATTTCAAACGAGGAAACTGGAAGACATGGATATTTAATTTGGGTATGTGATGAGATTTGCGCACAAAAATTGTGATATCATATGTTTAATGTTTTGACGGAGACCGGACGTTTCATTGCTAGTGATTTTAACATTTATTCGGGGACAAATTAGATGAAGAATCAATTATAGCATGACTTCTAAACTCCCAATTATCAGCAGGTTTCAATTGGTCTCTAGGTATATTCGATTATTCAATTATACGAAAGAAAAATCAAAGCAATACCATTTCTCGACTCTAAATCTAGATGGTCCCTGACCCGCCATATGCCAATAGAAATCCAGTTCTCAGATTCAAGGTCCGAGCTGCGGTAAGCTGTGCGGCAAGACCAGAATTCGTCAAGTCTTGCTTGTTCATGGAATTGAGTACTGGTTGGTATGGCACGTGGCGGGTTCTGTAAATGGGCAACGTCACTTTGAATTTGTTCTCTCATAGATGCAACACCAGTCATCAAAACATAAGTTGCCTAGTTATGTTTTTGTATCTATCGATACATGATATATATATTAGGGCTTTACAGTTAGGGTTTACACATTGCTCACAATTGTGTCTCCACCATCAACAGTTAAGTCACTATTTGGCCAAAGTTTGTATGTCTTGTGTAATTTCAATATTCAATCTACTTTTTTTTTTAACTTGAGCGGCTGCCACATCCATTTATCCATCCTTGTCTTCTCCCCCTCGTACCCCCCCCCCCCAGGTTGTTGTCTCTTCTGTCCCCTATCCATGTTAACCCTCCACTCTCAATATTCCCACTTGTCCTCCACAGGCTATACAACATCATACTATCATCCTCATGGAAGTTCTGGGCATGGAGTTCCATGAAACCCGTTGCGGGACCGCGGAGGTGGGACTAGGACTTTCAATGGTTTGCGAGACTGCATCCATCTCGTATGCAATGACTAGCCAGCGGCGACTTGCAATGCTCTGTATTTGGAGATGAAGCGGCATGCTAATCGACTTGGGGAAAATCTTGACCATGTTTTCTTGTCTTGGCGACCAGACCCACATAACCACTCGGCCTTTCTCCGCATATGTAGCGAGTGTAGGTACGTCAGGAACAAAAAAGTCGAATTTACAAAACCAAAACAAAAAAAAATTAGAGCCTCAAGATTCTCCAGCTGTAACAATCACTAAAATATTTCTCCTTTTATCCGCACTACGCAGTTTTTGTCATATCAGCCGCCATCAAAAATTTTCAAGTTTTTGCGTGTGCAGAGAGTAAAGAGTTTGGGGGTGTATACGTCTTCCTTCCTTTGTAGATATATATATTTTGCTGGAGCGCTTAGTCCGCCTCGCAAACACTCAATACACAAATTCGAAAGTTTCCGCAAAACCTGCTTGTCTTGGCTAGCCAGCCCCGGGCTTGGTATTACGGATGAGGGGATATGGATGGTGTGGGTAGGGAAAAGGCAGGGCAGAGAGCGTCTTCCTTTAGGATGAAGTTATATACATATGAAAAAGCTAGGGATGTGCACAGATGCGTACGTAAAAGTAACGACATAATTATTGGATTTTTTCCAAGTGACAAGGGCACCCATAACCCACGGGTGGTCTCGTAATAGCAACTCCGACTTAATCACGGTCATTTTTACTTCCGACCCAGGAGGAGACCCTATTCCTTGGTTGTGCGGCCTGCACTGCAACGCTATTCTGTCAGCAACGTGAGATCCAATAGACTAGCCCATTGTTTGTTAGTGTGTGTGGGGGAGGAAGAGAGGGGGTGATGTAAAAAGTCTTTTGATGTGCGAATCGCTAAAAGAAAAAAAAAACACAACTCATATCAAATTGAAGGTCATTGGCCCTGGAGCATTGGTTATTATGTTGTGCAGGAACAAGAACAATTAGTTGGCAGTTTGTTACGTGGAATCACTATTGGGGAGGACCCCCTAGAGTCTATCACAGCAAATGAGTATAGGTTGTTATACAGAAACCAGTCCTTGATGTTTTCCCGTATTGTGCTTCTAAGCAACAGTCCAAGTCATCAACAGCAGCTGAGGTTCAGTTTACTTTGGGCATTATCTCACAAATTCCTCCATTTCTGATCTCAAGTCCAAGGAATGTTGAGAAAAACCGCGGATATCCCGTTCAGCCAGCAATAAAGGGGGCTTTTGGGCGTGTTGCGAAACGCTTGTTGACTTGCAGCCGAAGCATATTCAGATCAATAGAGCACAGACATTCAACAGGACATGACCTAGTGAGGATAGATGATGGAGGTGTACTGTTATGATGGCCGTAATCCTAACCCTATGTGCATCTCTTCTCCATATCATACACTTTGAACAATAGGTAAACAAGCTTGTCATCAAAGACGAGTTACTTACTTGAGTTTAAAAAAAAATCAAAGTTTGCAAATACATATTCCCATCATCATCACGTTTTCTTTTGCTGCCATGATCTATCACATTGCTTCAATATCATTTCCTTCTGCGTCGTGGTGTGTAGATATAAAAATAAAGAAATTACAGGAAAACTTTTACCTTTCCTGATGTATCACTAGTCGTTTCCTTGCTGAGAGCTTCTATTTATTCTGTTGACTGACGAACAGACTCGAGAGTGGTAAGCTACGGATATTATAATGTAAGGTTGCTTTTTGCTTTTAAGATCTTCAATATCATAGACTTATTATGCATGCACTACTACCGGTATCTGTATCCGGCCCAGCTTACCACCGAAATGAGAAATATATGGATGTGCCTCTGGATGTTGCAAACTGGACCGGTCTGCACTTGATCGTTGGAAAGGCGAGATCAACTATACAAAAAGAAAACCTATGGACCAGGTTAGATGATACCCACCAATAAACCGCAACAGTGCTGCTTCGGATCTTTGCGAAATGGGATCAACTACAGTTGTCGGTCTAGTGCGATGTACTGTGTTTTTAATGACGGGCGATGGAGATCAGCGGACTACCAGGAGAGGATGTTCCCTGCACATGTAGTAGCACTGATGTCCAGGCGACTTGCAGAGGGTTCATAGTGGTTCATATTTCATTAATGGTGTCACATGCAGGTTGATACAGGGGAGTAAGTTAATTATAGAGTGTCAACCACTGTCTGTGATTGATTGTATTAATTTACAGGCTCTAAAGCAGGAATAACAGTGGGAGACCTTGAAAAAAAAAAAAGGAGTAGACCAAAAGTGTATATCCACCTTCAAGTAGAGTTGACTGCAAAAGCTCGGCATCATCCTATTTTGATAAGTAAACCAATCTCCAACCAACTAAACTTTACTCGTGATGTTCGGATATTTCCCATGCTCTTCGGACTGCGCTAGTGTAGTTGGTCCGAGAAGCCATCCACTGGTTTACGGCCCTTGTTTAAATGGCTGACCATAATAAACATGGGGAACAAGGAGGAAGAACATGGGAGCCAGAAGTTATGACACTGGCCAATTATGAGCTTGTCCAAATCTGGCGGCTTATATGGCGTAAGTTTTTATTATGCCGTTTTTTTTCTTCTTTTTTATTTTATTTTTACATCTTCCCATCGTCCGGACCTCTTGCTTGTCTCTTTTATCACTAACAAGGGCTCTGGCTTGCGCTGCTATAGAGTTACTTGAGTCAACCCATACCCATTATAGACTTTGTAAAATACAACAGTATTGATGCGCCGGTGGAGAATGATGGACGCTGCTTCAGTTTGGTCTGGACGTCACGGTCAGCGTAGGACGCAAATGAGACCACAATATAGTCGGGCGGTTGGAATGGGTGTAGGACGGGGGTATGCGTCGTTTTGGTTACGTTGAAGGGGAAGAGGTATCGGCCAATAGAACTGCATTCGAATCAGCCCGCGAGGCGACGTAGCGAGCTGCCGTAGACCTCGGGGAGCGAGTGGATCATTGACTGTAATGTTGCAATTTGATGTGGTGGTGGATTTTTGGGATATATACTAAAGAAGGGCTATGCTCAATACACTTATGATTCATCGTTCAGCTCTAGTAAGAATTATTGTTACGAGGTTCCGTAGCCTTGACTGAAATGTGGGAATCGGTGGTTTGCTTGTTCATCTGACTGTCAGGATCGTGATTACAGAGCATTAGCCTGTAATATTTTTTTCATTTCCGACTGTACGTACTTTTACCCTTACTCTATAACCCATCCTAAACTTGGCAAACGAATCCCAAGTTTTCTCGCCACATACGACATCCGCTCCACTCTCCTTATTCCTTGCTTCTTCCCCCGCTTCTCATGTGTTTTGCTCCTGGATCTGAATGCTGTTGGAGGAATAAGATCTCGTTTGGAGGGATAGGTTTGCCTTCAGTAGGGGGGGGGGGATTTGTCCCGTGATTTGCGAATGCGCTTATGAAAAGTCTTGATCAATTTTTGTTGTTGTCGTTGTTGTTGTTGTTTTTGTTGAGATCAGAAGTCTGTGACCAAGTACCCGTCAATCTGGGTTGCCTGAAGATCCAAATACGGCGCTTGTTGGGATTAGCTTACCCTCTTGTCTCAGTTTGGGTCTTCTAGCTTCTCTTGTTCATTCATCGAGAAGTCGAAGCCACTATTAGCGCCGGGCGAGTCTTGGCTAACCAGTGTGGCGACGGCAAATTTATCGGACCAAAAAATATGGCAGACAATGGTTGTACTTATATCAGGCTTCTTCTAGTTCAGGAACGCTTCCAAGAGCTTCAACGGCAATAGACAGATTTGTGGAAGCTAGTTCCAGCCAATACCCAGTACAGAGGGCCAAAAAGTGCTAGTCAAGTACTAGAGTTGACGAATCATGGTCCACTCAAAAAAAAAAAAAAAAAAAAAAA
>MKGJ01000216.1:0-26431 GCA_002018255.1 Bretziella fagacearum | reverse complement strand
GGGGGGGAATTTACATAGGTACCTACTATGAATCTAGTGTATATATATATTCGTATTGCTTATCTGTTGCCAAATTTAACTAGCAGTAACGTTGAATATCCAATGGGCCCTAACCCACCGCAGCATCCTAAAAAAATGACCCTCCCTCCTCCCCAAACTTGCACATCGCGCTGTCTTGACAAGCAAGGGAAAATTGTAGGAGCCATTGCAACCGCCACCTGCAATATGCATGCATCTACGGCTTGGGCTATATCGTGCACATGTTGTTGACTGGCCTAGCTAGGTCCGATTTTTGGTCACTTGGTATGACTTGCCCTCCTCGTTTTGACTACAAGTTGCAAACGAAGAACAAGCAAGACGTGCCGTGATCCTAGAGCCCTTCATTATTGTCGGGAACTTCTGTGATGAATGCATAGTGTCTTGTGAGCATCCAACAACAGGTATTCTCGGTATATTCGAATGGAAATTTCTGGTGGTTCTGGTTCCTTCTGTTGGATCATGACGTGGATATGATGGGCAAACTATATGTTGATCATTGGTGATGAGGGGTCTGCTTGGGACAGCATGGGGCGGGGTGGATGGACTTAATCATTGCTAAATTTTCCGTATGAATATGCTAGAATCTTGAGATTGAATTTTTGTTTTGCAAGTGCGGGATGCACTTATTTTTGTCGGGCTGTTATCATTCAGACTTGACTCGACCCTCCACGAAATCAGAGCCCGTGATTGATGGACCGAGTTCATGATTCATGTGCGATATAAATAAGAATTTCATAGGTGGCTCCTTTCCACTTGTCTACACACCCTCATATGTAAGTCAGTCAGTACATAAGTAATATCCTTACCGAAGAGACTGTAATTCTTCCATATAGGATGTTGTTGACACGGCATGCCATGTCTCTAGTCTGCTAAAGCATCATTTTGTTTCCATATACTTGCATCAATGATCATCACTCTTCACATCCTTCCGGAAATGAACCGTGAGCAGAGTTTTCTTCTTCTTCTCCCTCTTTCTCATTTTTTCCGTTCAATCCACACGAGATGCCCTTTTCCTTTCCGATATATCCGGACTTGGACGGGAAATCTGCATGTGATGGACACTGCAGCAAATTCGCCCTGATTCGCAGCAGCGTACCACCCAAACCTACAGCGGATGGTGTGCTTCCCGGGGAACCCTCGGACCTTTCCTGGCGAAAAGTAGTGTTCTCTCTATTATTACAGTCTGTCGGGTTTATCGGATAGGTCATAACTGTACCTTTAACAGTTAACGACTTCCTCTGCCCTACGGCATGGGATGGTAAACTTTGGTAGGGTCTGACGTCCTGCAGTTGCGTGTCGGACATGGTTGAATGATACGGAGATCGACAGAACAATGGGCGAATATAATAAATTTTTTTTTTTTAAATTGACTTTTTTTTTTTTTTTTTCCCAAGCATATAGTGAAGGGACTCTCCAAACACCGGAAATTCCCAAGATAGCCGTACTCATTGGTTTTTGGCTCAAATCAGAGACAAGGTGAGGCTCTCGTTCAAATTGGGAGTAGTATAAGCGTAAATCGTTTAACCAGAATGACTGAGACTTGAGCACCGGACGTGCAAGACTTCTCCAAATTGATATTATTTCCCGACATCCAAAAAAGGACTCTAGTATAGGCAGTTGGCAACGCTTAGCATTCCGTCCGTATACTTTGAACCAAACCTTCACCAATCAATTAATCCATGACGCATTCAGGTACCGTAAATCATAGGGACTGTCTCGTCAACCCGATCATCCACCTAAACTCCCCAACGAGCCTCATATCGATTTCCAAATCCTTCACAGTTCCAGTCCTTTTCTACACGGTTGCCTCTCTTCCCCCTCCCCCCTCTCTAAAAGCCTACATGACCAGTAAGCGCAGTATACCAGCTGCGGCTCCAAGACGCAAGATGACGTTTGCTGAGGTCGCCAATGCACCCAAAACCTTCAATCACATATAGAGTATGAACAAGCTTCCTCTCTGGATCAAGGACAGCTTGGAGCGTCTTGTGACGACATATGATGAGCAAGAGAGACATAGATCCCGTGTGTAAGATGCGTCTACGGCTGTACTTTGCATCTTCTTTGTTATTGTTCTCCCCCTCCAGAGGCGCCCGGACAACTCCCCGGGTCGCCTGCTCGATTGAGTTGCCAATAGCAGGCTCTTAGACTCTTTTATGTATAAATCTACATATGCGTTGGGATAATATGTATGACATAATTGACCCTTGATCCCGGAGCTGGGTCTCCTCCAATGGTGGAGGGTTTGGTCGTTGGTGTCTTGGTTAGCGCATTTTTACTGTATACCACCAGACATCACGAGGTGTTCCTGTCATGCATGCACTCTGCCCATATACCTAAGTGGCAAGTCGCATCGGGTGTTTTGGTTGGTCTGAAGCATCAGATATTTTCTCGTGGTTGATTGACCGACAAATGTTGTGACATTTTTTTTAATTCTTTTATTTATTTTTTACCCAGGAACCTGCCGAGACCGCTCCGGGAGTGCCGGCCGAGAATTATATTGGGTGAAAGGGGGGTGTATAAATACTGAGTGTGTTCATGTGGCGGGTGTGCGCGCCTGCAACAGTTTACAGTCTTGGAGTCTCAGAGTGGCCGCTTGTAAGCGGGGTAGACAAGCCAATCTTATGCCTCAAATTCTGGATTTTCCTTGGTCCTCAGTGACTGAAAAATGGTTGGCAGTTAAAGTTTTTCGTAGGCATAGTATGGTACGGATACCAAGGGGGGAGGAGTAGTGAACAAACCCATAGATTGACTTGGGTGAAGACCCCCCCCCCTCCCCCCGGTTGCTCGAGTTTAGCGTATATCGGCTACTAAACGGTCGTTATTTTTCGGTGATTTTGTCGGTAGACATTTCGACTCGGTCCTTTTGTTTGTGCTTGACGGTTCTGCCATGCATAAAGGCTTAACAACCTGGTCGGTATATAATGCCGAATTGAAAGTAGGAGGCGGGGAGGGTCTTTGTTTGTAAGTGGGGAGCGGAGATCCCCCATTATGAATGGTACTCATGTTCTATCATACACATGTCAGTCAAATAGTAGTCGTATGTAACTTTCAACTATACATAATTAATAAAGAAGACCACAAGCCTCGTAGGCGATGTCTCATTCGGGGGAAGCATGTAGTGGAAGAATGCTTGTCCGGTTCATGGCCGATAAAGAAAATTAGCATACAGTAAGACCGTATCTATTCACCAATAACCGAGTAGTAGATATCATCAATTTAAACGTGCTTACAGAGCAAGGATTGTATCTGACGTGCTCATTGACGTGATCGACTTGGCCGCTGCAGGTTCCCGGCGTTCACTAATGGGCGGAGTCGCCCGGGGAAGGGAACTCCAAATTCATCACAAGTAGGTATGTTGTACTTGAATTCTTCAATATTTCATGAAGATTGCCTTGATTATCGTGATCCCTTCTTACCTAGATGTGGTGCTCTCCGCAGAGCTGTTGTTACTCTTGACAAACCCTAAACTCAGGTTAAGAACCTTATCGTCAAAACCTCAGGCGAAAAAAAAAGCTCCATGGCAGCTGACAGAGCTTCCCACTGTTTTCTTCACCTCTGCTCTTACAGCTGTCTGCTATAGTGGGGCCCTGCCAGCCGTCGTCTATAGAAGAAAACTTTTCCGATTTACGACTTTGCAATTTTTTCTTTCCTTCTTTTAAACTAAGCATCACCTCGACTTCGCGACACCAGAAACCAATCATATTGCGAGCGCATCTATCGATCGCATCGCATCGCATCGCATCGCTTTGCCATTTCATTCAACATAATGCACTGATACTAGCAATCGGGATGGTTTCTTCAACCATTTGGCTTTGAATTTTATTCTCTAAAAACCCATTGTGCCTTCTTCTGTTGGAGCAAGTGCACATGGCAAATGGCTCTCGATCCCCTTTTCTTTTGCTGGTGCTTCGCACAGTGGAGTGTGTCTGTAATTACCTATACATATAATATACTTGCCAGTATGTGTTGTCCGTCGAGGCTTCACTATCGGCGATCATGGTCGCATTCGCAGGTTTCGGTCTGTGTTGTATGGCATGATTGTTTTCGCTCCTGGCATAGACAAACTTTTTTTTTTTAAAGAGACCCGACGCTGGGCACCTGGTTTTGAGAAGACGTTTTGTTCTTCAAGGAAACGCCGGGAATCAGCTGTGGTTACATTTTATTATCAGTTCCCGATTTTTAGAATCAGATTTGTCCTTATCACTGATGTTACGTAGGAAGTGGTATTACTTGCGCGTGGGATGAACAATAGCCCGCAGAACATTCTGCATATCTGATGGACTGGCATTACGTATATTGCCGCTTACTTTTGTCTGCATGGCAAGGTTATACATCGCATCACATTACATCGCTTACCTTTACAAACCAACTCTCTCGGAATTTTGTGGGCGTAGTTATCTCGAAAGAGATTACTATTATGAAAATCGATGATGATGATCATGTTTAATAGAGCGTCTAGCTCACAGTAATATAATCTTTGACCCGTATAACTTGCGAGTAAAAGGTCGGTCCTATCTGTGTATCACAAGATCTTGCCTGGTACATTATAGGTACATACCCATATCTGTATAACTAGCATTACACAGGGGACCTTTGTCTCTAGGTCTTGGTACCTTTTCCCAAGAGATGACGATCTTGAATATTCACTTCCCTAAAAGAGATCACACTAGTGGTATGCCATGGGTTTCAGCCGATGTTCATAGTACTTTTAACGTCACAAAATAATGATACATCTATCTGATAGCCAGTTCTGCGTAAGCGGGGTCTGATCTTGGCAGATATTATGATCTCATGGGCTCTGTGCCTGTCATAATCCAGGGATCAAGTTCTCGACAAATTAAGAGAGCCCACCTCATTACTGGGCCGCGAACATATAGACTGTTTAATTGACTTGTGATCTGAGAAGACTCTGGTGGAAAAAGGGCACTAGAAGAGCAATTTCAAATATTGTAATTTTGCATATAATATAACATGGAACGGAGTCATGGATTTGCCTGAAGTCGGATATAGACCATATGTATGTATAATATGTATGTAATCATGGTATGCTGACTCTTAATAACCAAGTAAGATAGGGTACCTGTTGCAACATGATATCATGCTTATGGCTTTTCCCCCCTATTTGTGACGGGATGGTATCATGTAGAAGTACCCACTAGGACACTCAGCTTTTGATTCTCAAACTATGAACACTTGTTCTAATATAGAGATAGACATTTAAAGAAACCACACTTGGAATGGTATATATCTTTGACGAAATACACGCGCTTGCGTAGCTAATATTGCTCCACAGGCCGAGCTAGGGGTACTATAGCTAACCGAGAGACACTCAGAATAGGAAAGTATTTCAATAGAATCGAAATTTCCGTGTTTCTACCGCTGAGCAAACATAATTCGAGGTTGTCAGCATTGCTTATTTTGAGTGTGACAGTGGTGGTGGGATGCGGGTTACCTTCATAACAAAGTGGGGGTTTGAGAGGGACTTTGATATCGTTGAGAAAGAAAATAGTCAACTAGATATAGGCAATGCTTATTTTCTAATATTGAGACAAGTTCGTGAATGTTTTGGTCTAGTCTTTGGTAGCAGATAGACAGTAAATGCTGTGCTAACAGAGGAGTCACCATTAGAAGTTATGGCTGCAGGAAAACTTGAAATACCTACATGTAACACCCGGCTCTTTACCCTATCAGCTTAAGCAGATCCAGTGTACATGACCTTCAAAAGACATACCAATACCACATTGACATGTAGCTATCGGTATCTGCAGAAATGAAACCTACTATTATGGTTATAATTGAAAGAAACTATCCGCTGAATGTGGCGTAAGTCTGTCACTATGCACTGATGAAAGTACATGTAACAATAAGCCTATTTCAGCTGTCATGGTCCGCTAGGCCTGAGATCATCGCTTCATGAACCCTGTGCAAGACGGATAAACATCTACCTTGGGTTCCTCCTCAGCCGGCGGATGTTTACAAGCCTGATGGAAATGTCTTCCTTGAGTTGACTGGGACGATGCTCCTTTCACCAGCAACACCAAAAGCTTGATATTTATTTCAACGGCTGGCCGGTAAAGTCTCCCGGTATGTTACATATCCATATTGTTAAATTGCAACCACTAAACCTAGCTGAACCAATCAGAATCCCGAAGCAAGTCATGGGATGACAGTAAAGTGGAGACCACCTCATCGAGATGGAAAGAAAGGGAAAGCACATTCGCTGATCGCACAACTGCTTATAATTTGTCGAGAATACAAGCTCACATTTTTGCATCCGGTTTCGCCGTGATCTATCTTGTATCGCGTTGAAAAGTTTTTCCATTGTGCAGGTTGAGACAATTTCCCCGGAGAATCACCGGCCGTTTACTGGGAAAGTACGTACGTACATACGTTTTCCTAAAATGGTAAGAAGGAATTACAGTGGTTGTTGCTGTTGGTTGAATGAAGTTGAAGTGGATCGTGACTTTTTGTGGGGATGAGAATAAATATGGAATGAGGTTGCACAAAGCTAAACTATGGATAGAACATCGATATGGCGAATCAAGTTCATGCTGTCTGTGTTGGCGCTGGAGCCGTTGGATGCTTCTACGCATCACGACTTCATCATGTAAGTCAATATCTCACACACACGTTCATTGTATGATTTACTTACAACAACTCTAGCCTTCTCGAGGCATCAATGTATCCCTTGTGGCACGTTCAAACTATGCCGCATTACAAGAACATGGCGTTAAAATGACAACCCGCACATTCGGTGACTATCACTTTACTCCAGCTGGCGCATATCCATCTACATCTGCTGCCGCTATTGCTGCTGAGAAGAATTGCTTTCAATGGGATTTCGTTTTCGTTGCCACTAAAGCACTCCCGGATCTCAATGATGACTCGGCTACTATTGCCCCGCTTGTTGGCCCCAACACGGTGATAGTATTGATACAAAACGGCGTTGGCGTTGAGGCTCCTTACCGATTGCGTTTCCCGGATACAGCAGTCATTAGTGCTGTGACGGTTATTAGCGCTGAGCAGACGTCACCGGGTGTAATTAGACAGAACCGATGGACGCGCATCAGCATTGGCCCTTATACAAACGGCCGCGGTACCGGTAGTCCAGCTTTGATTAAAAAGGGTACTGAAGCTGTTGAGAAGTTGACAAAGTGGTGGGGAGAGTTTGGTGGTATCAAGGATGTAGAGCCCCATGATGAAGTAGATTTACAGATGATCCGGTGGCATAAACTCTGTATCAATGCTGCCATGAACCCTTCAGCCGTCCTTTCCGGCTGTCGTGGCAATGCTGATATGGCGTCGGACCCCGAGTTGCGCGAGCATCTTCAGGGCGTTATGGAGGAGATTTGCGTGGCAGTCCCAAAGATCCTAGGCAAGGAGTTCCCGGAGGACCTGGCAAAGCCGGAAGCTATCTTGAAGTCTACGGACCGGAACAAGGGGGCACGGCCAAGTATGCTATTGGACTGGGAAGCTGGAAGGCCGATGGAGTTGGAGGTCATTTTGGGGAATCCGGTGAGAATTGCGAGGGAGGCAGGAGCTGAGTTGCCTAGGATTCAAACGCTGTATGCATTGTTACGAAGTGCACAGATTGTGAGACAAGAGAAGGAGAAGAAGTCGAAGTTATAGAGAACGGGGGTCATTGGGTATCTTTACTAATCATGGTGACACAAGGAGATATATATGAATCTCACACATCTACATATACATATATATGGGATTGTATGTTGACGTGTAGTATTTAATTTCTATGTCGCCGTTTATTCATCAACTCGTAGTGAATGTCACTTCCTGTGTAATTCTGATGGTCCCGTCGTGAGGAATTTCGCTTTCCTGAAGTTTCGATGCTGAGATTTCCGTAATAGCAGTGGTTGTAAGTCCAATGTTTTGTTGAATTCTCAAGACATCAGCCTCTGCAACCGGCCTCTCTGTGTTTTGCGAGATGTAAGACCACGGAAATATGGTGTTTGGATGATATTGCATAGATGAAAGTCCACCAGAGTCATTTCTTACATTATCCAGGCTGTGGCCTTTTGTGGTGCTCATGACGGTCATGTCTCCAGTATAGGTTGTTGAAGTAATGTTTGTGCTGCCACGGACTTTGACAAGAGGGGACTTTGAAGGAGGCCGTCCGCTCTCTTCATCGGAAGAGGGATGCCTGATGATATGGCGGTGGAAGGTTGGAGATATCTTGGAGAGAGCGGGCTTTAGCGTTGGAAGGCAAGCACAAGTTAAGCCACAAGTGAGTTCAGCAAGAGACCAGGACGAGCCTTGGACGTTTATCCAAGTGAAATCACCAGTGGCATCGAGATACTTGATGCGGATGCCAGAAATTGCACCAGTCCTAATGAGAATATGATATGATATTAGTAGGTGAATATGAGCAAAGTTGGGAGTGTCTTCACTAACAAGAAACCAAGAGAGAAAATGCCAAGCAGAATCAGCTTCTGTCCTTTGGGTACTTGGAGTCGTAAAATCGCTGGCATCGGCAGCATGATGACGATGACATCAGTGATGATATTTCCACCAGCACTAATATAAATTTGAGGATATGTCGAGATGCATTTGGCGTGTACAGTAGGGTCCCAGAGACCCTGAATGGGAACACACCACATTGAAGAGAGCAAGAGTTGTATCACACCCCAAAGTGCGATCAAGATGATGGCACCAATGTACCATTTGCGCATGTATTGCACAGCGAGGACACGGTAATATTGGAGGATAAGAGTGAGCTTGAGACACAAAAGGGCGCTGGTGTACATGACGATGGTAACGTAAAAGGACTGTGATATGTTAGATACTTTTGGAATCTTATATGGAGTGATGGGAGATAGAACTTACGCGCAGGTAGAGCCAAATACGGTCTTTTGGGATAGCCCAACTGTGTCTCCCCATTCCAAATTGCCCACAAAAGACCATTGATGTGCCCTCACCTATAATGAATAGCTAAAGAAGAAGAAACTTGGTCAGTCTATGCACATACAGATACCAGACTGCCAGTATCAGGCCAACTTACCAAGGATATAATCGCGAACCAGTCGTCGATTCCCATACGGTTGATAATGAAACGACGGACCCATATTCGCAGACCAACAAGAATCATCGACCATGCCAAACATACTGAAATCGTAATGTGTGTAATCCAAGCCCTATTATCATAAAATCCCGGCGTATTCTCGTCATAGTGACCCTCGGGCGGCGCCGGCATCGCCTTAGTGGGCACAGCCATGTTGGGCACAAGTCGGTTGTCAGCATAAACACGCTGACGGAGCTGGAGTAGTAGCATAGATAGACCCCGAAGGGAGAAAGGAAAAAGGACAATAGAAAAGTTCAATAAGATATCATGGAAATGACAATGGCTTCTCGAACATGTTTAAGTAGCTATCAGACAACTGGAAGATTCAAGCCGAAGAAAACGTGCCTGTGCCTAATCCCGTGTTCTAGTAAAACTGGTGGTAGCTGATGATGCCATTATTGTTAGCCAACTACATGGTCCCTGGATGTAGATCTTCGAGACATCTTACTAGTTTTCTGTCTTCAGGTTAGTATGGCGAATAGTTGGCGGCCTAAAGATCCAAGGCCGGATTAGGAAACCTGTCACCTTGGTAAGCCTGAGCCAACTAAGAGACCCCCCCCCCTAATGACTTTTTTCTCTTTCTTTTTTATTTGCAAAAGCAAACCGGCGTTTAGGTCTAATTGCCACCATATTTACTCCGGAGTCTGGACCATAGATGACCTTATTCCAAGTATAGGAACTTCAGCTTCGGCGTTCAAGAATCCCGTCACTACCCCCACGAACGCGTCAATTCGCCATCATCCTCACGGTTCCCTCTCCTCCGTTCCCATAGAGGAGCAGAGTGCTCAAAGTTTTCCCTCAACGAAACCACCAATTTGCAGAGGCGTTGAGTCGCCCATCTTTATGGCTACTGCGTACTGAGTGCCACCAGCCTTTGGGGATGAAAATCCCATCACCGGCTTGAAGTTCCGTCTCGAAGAATGAATCTCCAGCCCTGTTCCATACTTCATCCTCTAGCATGTCACGCTCTGGACCATACATCATATCGTACGAGCGAAACCTGCTATTTCCTTGACGGCCTAGAGCCATTTGAACTTTATAGAAGAGGGCATCTCCAAGGGAAGGAGGTAGCAAACGAAGTTGCTTGGAACTGCACATTTGGAGAAATATGTTTGGGTTAGGATCTCGATGAAGAGATGTATATGTTTGTTCTAGTCCAATCCAAATGCTCGTGCCGTACATGTCTCCATTTCCAGCAGCCTGGACCAGTGTGGAAGCAGGTAGGTCACTCCGGAGTTCCAAGGGCAGATCAGATATTGAGTTGTGTGCAACATAGAGACCCTGGATTGGATACAGGGCTTGATGATTAAACTCTATTGCGGCCACCATGAGCGACAATGGGGCGTAAAAACGGAAGAACTGGGATTTGGCGGTCGGGCCTAGATGCGCCCATTCAGGATGATGATGTTGGAAGATTTGTGACATCTGACCAAGTTTGTCATAGAATGCCGAGACAATATCTCTATCATGGCAATCCTTTTGAGGGCTGATGAGTTCGTATAGAAAGGGCAAACTTTGGTGCTCTTTAAAATAGTCCATATTCAACTTGGCGGAGCTAGCTTCACGGTTAAACCACTTGTCAATGGCTGAGATCTCTGAACTATCTGTTGTATGACATCGAAATACTATGGGCGTCTCCATCTTGTTTGTGGATATATGAAAATCAGCAACAGATGTTGAAGTTAGTGGTCCGATTTCCGATACTAGCCTCGGGCAAGAGTGAAGGCATCGTAGGAATATCTTGTTGAGCGGAGGACGCCGATGAGTAAGCAACTGTCTTGTCACTGTCGAATTTCCTGTAAACAGTATTTTCCTCATGTTTGGAGTGCCATGATGTTTGTGATTAAGAATCAATCTGAGGTAGATGTATTTATGCAAGTACATGTGCGTGATACGACAACATATCTGTCCAACGTAGAATAAGCATGTGGGTTGAGTATCATCGGCTATCAAAATGTTAGGGTTATATCAGACACCACTTGAACATGGCCTTGAAAAGTTTGATATACTCTTAATCATCTTAATTACGCTCAAGTATTTATTACACAAAAGATTTCAACAAATAATTCAATTCACTATCGATTTTCAATTAGGGTTGTGTTGACCCATTACAGCTGTTGTCAGCTGCTTCTACAGCCTTGTCACTTTGTGCCAGCTCGCAGCCAACAAAAGAGCAAAGTCCGCAAACCACTACCGCTACCGCTAATTTGTCCACCACCCCCCCCCCCCCCACCATAGACGACAACTTGATTGCGGTGGAAGAAATTTACTCCCGCTGCCAACTCCGCCAAGCGCACACTCCGAATATCAATACGCCCCTTCAACTCCGCAACCATTTGCTTTCACCACTCCGAGTTTTACACATTCTCCTTCTCTCCACACTGACTTACGCGGCGGAGATCCCTGGTTAAAACCCTACCAGATTGCCGCTACTTTGAACCTGCAGCGAGCGAGCACCTTGATATATTCAAGAGGACTGCGGAGCTGCTTGCGATCTGGCATCTACGAACTAATACATAATTGATTACAACACAGCCGTGACGCCTATCAAGGGTTGATAGGGCGATTCGATTTCTCTATTAGTCTGGCACCTCCAGGCTTGAGATTGTTTCCTTTTTGGCCCCGTACTACCTTTTGTCTAACAACAAACAACAAACGCCGGCCAGTTTGCGGTATCTTAGGTCGTCTACATCGGAACTACGCTTTGTGATATTCACCACCGCCTTTACCGATAACACCGATTTTGTGATCTGGAAGAAGACCACGCCAGCAAACCTCCATATCCATAGAACCGAGTTTCTACCTATCAAACACGTCGCCATCACTGCCAATATGTCGACTACTTCGGGCGCGCACGAGACATGGATCTCTTCATTCTGCTCACTTATTGGGCACGAGTACTTTGCAGAGGTTTCCGAGGACTTTATCGAGGATGACTTCAACCTGACTGGCCTGCAGTCCCAGGTTGACATGTATAAGGAGGCCCTTGAGGTACGAATTTCAACGTTGAACTTTGCTTTGGTCTACAAAGGTTTAAAGACATGACTAGTTGACTAACTTGCTCCTACTTTTGCAGATGATTCTTGATGTCGACCCCGAAGACGAAGATGATGAAGAAGAGGAGGAGGAGGAGGAAGAAGAGGAAGAAGCTTCGCTTGAGCTTCAGGAAATGCGCACAGCCACTCAACAGCTCAACAGAAGATCCCATACCCGTATGGCCAGTGATCTTAGTGTTATTGAGTCCTCAGCTGAGATGCTCTACGGACTGATCCACCAAAGATACATTTGCTCGCGCCCCGGCATGCAACAGATGAGCGAAAAGTACGAGCTCGGCCACTTTGGATACTGCCCTCGCACTAACTGCGATAACGCTCGCACTCTACCCGTCGGCATGTCCGACATCCCCGGCGAAGACACTGTGAAGCTTTTCTGTCCTTCGTGCCTCGATGTCTACGTCCCTCCCAACAGCCGTTTTCAAACTGTTGACGGTGCCTTCTTTGGTCGCACGTTTGGCTCCTTGTTCCTGCTTACTTTTCCCGAGTACGATTTGACAAAACGCGGCTCCGACATCATTTCTGGTATGCGGACCCAGACTGGTGAAAGCCCACCCGCCATCATCAACGGTTGCTACGCTAAGAATATTGCCCCCGGATTGGGTGCGCGTCACATCTACGAGCCCCGAATATACGGATTCCGGGTATCGGAGTTTGCCCGGACTGGACCCCGTATGCGCTGGCTGCGGTCTAGACCGACAGATATGATTGAAACGGATGAGATTTCACAGATGGCTGCTGGCGGTGCGGTCGCGAGACGGTTGGCGGCGCGTAACAGCAGATCTAGCAACAACGGAAGCCCCATGCGCGTTGAGACTGCGGTTCCCCAGCCACTGTGAAAAAGTTGGGGGGGGGGAAATAATGGAAATTAAGAAATTGGCTGGGTGGCCGAGGACGCTTTAGTGGCCGCATGTTAGATCGATACTACTATTTGTTTCACTTTTACTACTTCTACGACTTCGATTTGGGCGTTTTCATTTTAAGGAGTCAAAGGTTATGGATGGATGTCGGTTTTGGTTGTTCGTGTTTGCGACATGTGTGATATGATATCTCCCGAGTAATGGAAACGATGTATGTACATGAACTAGAATCGGACAACGCTTCATATTTGCTGCATTAATTTTTCTTTTTTCCTTTTTTTTTGAAACCCCTATTTGCTGTATGACAATGACTGGGCGCAACTAACCATGTCTGTATCATGTATAGTTTTATGCTTATTTCGGTAGACTTCGTAGTGTCACATTGACGGGAAGTCCGCCTTCCATTGGTAACGTCAGACTACTTCCACTTCGTCGGTTGGGGTTACACCGTAAAGTGAAGTCAAATTCTGAAACTACAGCCGCAATGGTCCGAACAGCAACGGCTTCGGCCATCTTTTTGCCTAGACATGTCCGTGGGCCTCCATTAAAGACGGGGAACTCTGCTGGGCTTTTATTAAGGACTTTAAAGGCTCCGCTACCGGTGGTAGAGTCATCTGGGACTAACCAGCGTTCAGGACGGTACTCGTCGGCGTCGGGGCCCCATATTGCAAATGAACGATTCATGGCCCAGGGACACCACAAGACGATGGATTTTGCGGGGAGGAAGGTACCGTCGGGGAGGGTTACGGGTTCCTCGGCTTGCTTGAGTTCAAAGGGGATGGGTGGATAGTGGCGGAGGGCCTCATAGAAGACGGAGAGGGTGTAGGGAAGGGACTGTTGGGTGGGAGGACTTCCGGCAAGAGAATCAACTTCGGAAACCAGACGAGCACGGACAGCAGGGTGCTGGGAGAGGAGGAGAAAGGTCCAGGTGAGGGCTTGGGCGGTGGTGTCCCGGCCTGCGGAAAGATAGTTGAGGGCAGCATCGGCGACGAGTTGTTCGTCCTCGATAGAGTCAAGGAGTGAATGGATGAGACTGCCCTGGCCGACTGGTTTGCGGGACTGAGATTCAGGGGATTCTCTAGTGATTTTCCGGGCGACAACGGCATTGGAGACGATTTCACGGCCGTAGCGGCGGATGGTGGCTATGCTATGACGCATGCGAGAACCCGTAAATAGTTCAGTTAGTCGCCAGAGGGGGTTTTGCACGCGGTTTGCAGTGGCTCCGCTGGCATATTCAAAAGCATGGGTAAAGGGGTCTCCAGCGCGCATTTCCATGCCGTAGGCCATGTGGCCCATTAACTGGGTGGTAATATCATGGAAGAAGGCCTGGAGGTCGATAGGGTGGCCGGCGGGAGTGGTGGCGGCGACGGACTTGAGGGCAGAGATTGTTTGCGAGAGGATCTGGGGGAGTTCTTCATCGGTGAGAAGTTTTAGGTTAGCAGTGTTGAGGAAGGATAGGCCAGCGCGGCGTTGAAGGCGCCAGAGTTCACCGTCAACGTTGATGATGCCGTGGCCAAAGAGATCCCATGAACGCTCTTTGAAGAAAGTGCCTTTACTGAAAATGCCTTCATGTTTGAAGACAAAGTCTACGTTGGTGGGGCTGCTGATGATCACGCCGGGAGGTAGAGATGGAACGGATATTTGGAGGGTTTCCTGAGGGTAGAGACGTTCGCAGCGGGTGAACCAGGCGAGGAGAGTGAAGCGATCTCGAAGAAAGTGGAGGCCATTTCCCACAAGGGGGAGGTGGTCTGGGGCACGACGGAGGGGCTGATTGTGGCGTTTGAGGGGAGGCGAGTAAAAGAGGGAGATTATGATGAATGAGAGAGTGACGAGGAGGAGGGACCAAAGGACAGGAGGTGGGGGGATGGAGGCGAGGAGGACCATGGGGGGGAGGAAAGGTGGTAGTGATAGTAAATGAAAGATTAAAAATAAATGGCTTTGAGATGTTTTTCTTTTTTCTTTTTTCAAAACATGGCGATACAGAGTGGGTGTTTGTGGGTTTTGAAGATGTTTTGTGCGTGGCGAGATTCTGGGACGCTTGGACTCGAGATGATGGTCACACGATGTGCTTACAGTGTCTTGGAGTCATGTGACACGAACATGAGACATAACCCAAGTCATGGGAAACCCTAAATCATTATATACCCACAAACTTTTTTTTTTTGGAAGAATAAGAAGAGTAGACGCGTAGCTTAATAAAATGTAAGTACAATAAAGAAGTTTTTGACCATAGATGATGAATGGCGGCTACGTGAGAACTATATTTTGCTTGAGTAACATCAATTGTTCATAAGAACCGAGAGAGAGAAAGAGAGAGAGAGCTTTATGTTGGTCTTTAGGTGCCTCATTCACCATCAATACCGTACGATACAGCCTAAAACCTTTAGAGTAGTAGTCACCTCAACATCAGCCGAGAACCCTCGATCCAAATCCAAACAAACCACTTTTGAGAAAACAGCAAGGAAATAAACCAAACTTGGTCCGGACAAGGAAGGATTGCAGAAATGAGAAGCTCTCTTAGACGACACCACTCCAGGATGACGACTAGGACAGGGACCAAACGGAAAGCTCGGAAACAGGTGAAGGAAAACGATGCTTGCCAGGATTTCAACTGCATTTGCTTTGATTTATAATAGCTTAAACGGGGCGGCCAAGCAAACAAACACCTAAAGATTAGAGGTTTATTCACAGGTGTAAATATCATACATTTATTTACAAGGAGGTAACTCGCGGAATGGATCGATCGTGGGAAAGGATGAGGCGCTGTATAGTTCATGTCTTGGGTCGGACAACCAAGTTTCTGTTGTTAGCAACCCGTTTTTTTTTTTCGCTCCAGTGCATATGTCGCCCTTTGTGACTGTCTCACATCAAAGAACTGTGCATAATGTACTATATCATCACATTCTGGGACTGGCCTCTGATAGAGGGAAAATTGGAGGTAGATGAACTCAACCCTAAAGGCTGCATGGTTTGTGTGAAGTGTGATGACTGATCCTTCAGAGTGAGGCTTATACCCAAAAAGAGACCTATGGGATGTCCGACGGGAGAATATGGAGAAAAGAACATTGACGACGAGCGTTCTTTTGGCACCTCTAAGCTCCAAGCAGATCTATTGTGTGTACTATCTGATACATCACATACATTTTACCACGCAACACAATGTATTACGATTTATGATGAATAAATATAGGTATTTTTGATTCAGGAGGCCAAAGCTCAGGTGGGTATATATACCCCCCGACGAATGTCCGTCTAGCAGGGCTTTACAGCCTGAACACTGGTCAAACATGCAAAATATCCGGGTTGCGTCATGGTGTATTTCTTTTGTTGTTATTGTTGTCAGGCCTCCGTCAGCAAGCATCAACAATGCCTTTTACGAACGATGTGCATGTGTCATCCGGAGTGACGTCGGCTTGTCTCTTCTCGCTTCCTTCCAACAGCTGCTTGCATAATATTCTCGGAGTTTTACAAAACCAGCATATTTAGACAAGCGGACTAGATGAGTGAAGGATGCATTTTCCGACTCAAGTAGGGTCTCATTAGGCCATGAAGGCAAATGACGGGTCGGCAGAGTGAGAATCCGGCCGGAGTAATCTGCAGCTCAGGGAGGGAGTATCGGAGAAAGGTCACTTGTCAGAAGTTTCATGCCGTAAACGCTGGACTGCTTTGTAAGCCAAGGAGAAAAGGAAACATGTTGGTATGTTTCTAAACAATACCAAACAACAGCACAGGGAGAGATATCACATTGTGTCTCTGTGTGTCTGTCCGTGATCAATAATGTAGAAACTGCCATCCATGGTAGTTGTATACGAGGTGCCCCCTCTGCTTTGCAGTCTTTTTCGAGCTGTAATATTACATTGTGCCGACCCAACCAGCTTCTTGGCTCTTCCTGAATCTGACAACTCTACAAACTAATGAATCAAGTGACGAAAAACGTAAGTGGACATATCTGCCAAGGGATTCTCGCTTATGACAGAGCCTCTTGTCTTCGCCCTCTTGCTGTGGGACCTTTTTTTTCTTCCCTCTCTCTCTCCCTTTTATCATATTACGGAATCCCGCAACAGTGAACGGAGTTGGAGCATGGAAATTTTTAATTCACTCTGTTTTCAGATATATTACGGAGAGTTGTTTAAAGCAAATAAGAAAAAATAACGACGCTTGGCTTTATAGCAACGCAAGCTTGGAGGAAACTCAAGTTCCATTCTCACCCAAGGTCGAAGAGCGCCAGTTGGCTTGTGTTGCATTACTTAGCAAACAAGATCAAATTCGGAGTGAGAGCTCGTGATCATCTTACCGCGCCAGCAAACAATACTCTACTCTTTGTTTATATATTCCTTTTCTCTTCCTTTCATATCAACTCATCAATGATATTCTCTTAGAGTCGCTCTTTGGCTGATGTAATCATCAGCAACCAATAAGACATTGTCGAGACATCCCAAAGCTGTTAATCTCATTTGGCAATTACTCGAAATCGTGTGTAGCACAATAGAGATCACATCCACACCAGTAAGGCATTTATTGCAACTACTTCAAAATTCATTTTGCGCCTGTTATGGCTCTTTCCACTCAATACATGTGAAAAAAAAAGAAGAAATAACCTATATTGTGCACTTTCTGCCCTAAAGAAACCCACAGATTGTCATTTTTTATTTTAGTGCTTACGAAGCTACTCATCAAATCGACGACTCAAACATCATTTTCTTTTGTCCCACTTTACTTTCCTCTTCTATTCAAACCGAAGCTCCGAATTACATTTCCACATTTGTCCTGCGCAGGCATAATGGCCTCGCTTGACGGTTAAACAGGACTTACATCGTTGGAATTCGCACCCCCCCCCCCCCCCCCTCGATTATATATTGTGCGCTGGATCCAGTCCTCTGCGTTTACAGTCTGAGAATTCCGCCGCGGACTAGACACTTGAGTCCTCTCCACCAACCATCGATCATCGCCATGACTGTTCTCCAGCAAATATGGACCCTCATGTCCAAGAACTTTCGAATTCTGCTTGGTCGTCATGCTCTCGGTACATTCTTGATTGCTTTTGTAGTGCCTATTGCGCTTACAGCACTCTTTAGCTTTGCCAAAAACCTATTTGTTCCTCCCGCTGTCTATGGTGTGGTATGTCAACCAAAACCACCGTTATATTGCTCCATCAGGGCTATTGGATACTAACTAGTTTCATTAGGGTGATGTTCGCGCCATAAAAACTTTACCGCAAGCTCTTGATGTTGCTGCTAAAGATGATCGCAAGACCGTTGCTTTCATCAACAGCGGCTTTTCTGGTGGTGCTATCGATTCAGTCATCTCCCAAGTATCAGGCATTGCTTCTGCTGCCGGAGCCAACACTGTGAACCTGACTGACGAATCTGAGTTGGCTTCATTATGTCATTCTTCACTCAGAGGCGTCAGTAAATGCTATGGCGCTGTCGTCTTCCACTCTTCTCCCACCGAAGGAACCAATCACACTTGGAACTACACTATGCGCCTCGACGGTGCTCTGAACGCCCTACGTATCAACATCAACAAAAAAGACAATGACGCCGAAGTCTACATCCTACCCTTCAAGAAGGCGATCGACACTGCCATCACCAAAATCATGCCCAACGCCACTATACTACCCGACTCGATGAACTCTTTACCATACACAGACATGACGTCCAAGGAACGTGAAGACGAGGTTGTCAGATTATACCAAGAGACTGTCATCAACTGGATGGGAGTGACACTGGCTGCTAGTGTCATCTTTGTCACCTATCATCTGACGGGTTTCTTGTCACAAGAAAAGGAAAGTGGAATGGCTCTTCTAATTGACGCCATGATGCCAGTCAAGAAACGCTGGCAAGGGATGTGTATGCGTATGCTTGCATCCCACTGTTCATTCTCATTCATCTACTTGCCTGGATGGATTTTTGGTGCAGTCATTATGCGCCAGGGCGTCTTCAAACATTCGTCCATGTTGACAGTCATCATCTTTCAAATTCTTGGTGGTCTCTCCATGTCTTCCTTCTCAGTATTTGCGTCTTCCTTTTTCAAGAACGCCCAGCTCAGTGGTAACACGACCATTATTGCCACTGCTCTCATGGCCATTTTGGCCCAGTCCCTCACTCGCCCAGATACCGTAACTGTCGCTGTTCTCAGTGTTTTGTTTCCTCCATGTGCTTATGTGTACTTTGTGGTAGTTATGGCTCGATTTGAATATGAGAGAGTGAGCACGAACTTGATTCAGATTCCCCCTACTAAGAAGGCGAATTTCAAAATTCCCGGTATCGCCCTTTGGATTTTTCTCATAGTTCAAATCATTGTATATCCGATTATTGGTGCCATTATTGAGCAGTGGCTTCACGGTGCCAACAGCCATGATCGTAAAGTTATTGTTGACCCAGCCCAGATCGAGAAGCACAACCTTAAGAACACGCCTTTGCGAATCGATGGGTTTTCCAAGGTCTATTATCCGTCTAGATTCAACACTGTGTTTTCCTGCTTTAAGAAATCCAAAACCTCAGTTACAGCCCTCAAAGATCTCACTCTTGAGGCTGGCCGCGGCCAGATTATAGCTCTTCTTGGTGCCAACGGCAGCGGAAAGAGTACCACCCTTGATGCCATATCGGGTATGCACAAGCTCACATCCGGAACTATTACTATTGACGGTACCGGAGGTCTCGGCATTGCCCCGCAGAAGAACGTTCTTTGGGATGATTTGACAGTAGAGCAACACATCAAGATCTTCAACAGACTCAAGGCTCCCAACCATCCAGCTTCAGATCAAGAGATTCGTGAACTCATCAGCGCCGTGGATCTAGACAAAAAGCGAACAGCACCGGCTGGTACTCTTTCTGGTGGTCAGAAGCGTAAACTGCAGCTAGGTATGATGCTTACGGGTGGAAGTGCTGTTTGCTGTGTTGATGAAGTCAGCAGTGGCATCGACCCTTTGAGTAGACGCAAGATCTGGGATATTTTACTGACCGAACGTGGAAAGAGAACAATGATCTTGACTACACATTTCCTTGACGAGGCCGATTTACTTGCAGATCACATTGCAGTGCTTTCCAAGGGAACACTAAGAGCCGAAGGACCTTCGGCACGGCTTAAAGATACTTTGGGAGGTGGTTACCGTGTCCATCTGACTGCTCATGGCGAGACGGAACGAGCCCCTGATATTGATGGGGTTAAAAAGATTGTATCGTTTGACATTGTCAGCTATATTGCGCCGTCTTCCGCCTTGGCGGCTGATGTCATTCGTGCTCTAGAGGCAGCTCGTATGTATGATTACCGATTCTCGGGCCCCACAATTGAAGATGTGTTCCTCAAATTGGCCGAGGAGATTCACCAGGAGTCAACGGGACTAGAAGTTGTGCTTGCCAAGGAAGATTCGGCTCAAGACACTCACTCCAGTATTGAAAAGCCCAGCTCCGGCACGGGCGACAATAAACTCACATTGACTGAAGGTCAACAAATTGGATACTTTCGGCAGATTGTTGTATTGGCTCAGAAAAGGCTGACAGTTCTCAAGACCAACTGGGTCCCCCACATGATTGCTTTTTGGCTGCCCATTTTTGGTGCCTGTCTAACATATTTGTTCATCCGGGATCAGAGCCCTATTGGATGTTCTCCCGCCGAACAACAAAGTGGCTCTGGAACCGGAAAAGAGTCCAAGTTTGATGCCAGTGATCTTGGTGCCCTCTTATTGATTGGCCCAGCGTCATTGGTTCAGAGTTCCAATATCTCGGCATATCTCAACTCGTCCGACACTAGCTTTGCGCAGTATGGGATTTCGCCTCAGATTTCTGTTGTAAACACTTTGAGCGAGTTCACCGATGCTATCAGCTGGAACTTTACTAACATTGCTCCCGGTGGCTTCTATGTCCCGACTACTAGCAATGACTCTTCTGTGTCTTTAATGGCATACATGGCCAACAAGTACATGATGAACGCCCTCATCACGCAGAACACTATGCATTCTCTGCTCTCAGGCGTCTCATTCACGACTCAGTATGACTCGTTTGCGACCCCATGGGATCCGTCAATGGGCGATTCGCTCCAACTTGTCACTTATATGTGTATCGCTCTTGTTGCCTATCCAGCCTTCTTTGCTCTTTACCCCAATGTTGAAAGGCGACACCTGATCCGTGGCTTCGAGTACTCCAACGGTGTTCGACCTCTTCCTCTGTGGTTGGCATACACTGGGTTGGATTTCGTGGTGGTTCTCGCAGTGAGTGCCGTCATCACAATAATCTGGGCAGCTGCTTCAAATGTGTGGTATCATGTTGGCTTCTTGTTCTTGATCCTCTTGCTGTATGGCCTTGGCTCTACATTGTTAGGCTACATATTTTCGCTATGGGCCAAGTCCCAGCTTGGTACGTATGCTTATGTTGCCGTCGTTCAGGTAGTAGTACTTGTTGGCTATCTGATTGGATACATGTCGACGTTGAGCTATGCATCTGTGACTCAGGTGGATCATCTTCTGATGGTTGTACACTATACTATCTCTGCTATAGCACCCATTGGAAGTGTCGCTCGGTCTTTGTTGTTGGTCTTGAACCTTTTCTCGGTCAGTTGTGATGGTGATGAACGTTCTCATAACCCTGGTGGTATCAAGCTCTACGGTGGCCCGATTCTATATCTTATGCTACAGATTATTGCATATGCCCTAATCTTGCTTTGTGTTGATGGTGGAGCTGCTGGTTCATGGTATCGCAAGATGTTTGTTCGATCATCGGTTCCTCCTGTCAATGAAGAGGAGACAATTAGCAATGAAGCAAGGCCGGCACCTGAAACATCGTCGTCTGGTCTTGTGGTAAAGAATCTTACCAAGACATTCGGGAAGAATACCGTCGTTGACAATCTTTCATTTGATATCCGCCATGGAGAAGTTTTTGCCCTGCTTGGCCCCAACGGTGCTGGAAAGTCCACTACTATATCTTTGATTCGTGGAGATATTCAACCGTCGCGTCGCTATGGTGGTGATGTGCTAATTGAGGACCACTCGGTGACAAAGAAATTGATCTCAGCTCGTGCTCATCTTGGTGTCTGCCCTCAGTTTGATGCCATTGACCTGATGACTGTTCGCGAACATCTCGAGTTCTATGCCCGTGTGCGTGGGGTTGCAGAGATTGATCACAGCGTATCGGCCATCATCTCAGCTGTTGGGCTTCGTGCCTTTGCCGATCGTCCCGCCCATGCTCTTTCTGGCGGTAACAAACGGAAGCTGTCTCTAGGTATCGCTCTCATGGGCAACCCTGGAGTCGTTGTCCTTGACGAACCGTCATCAGGGTTGGATGCTGCTGCCAAGAGAATTATGTGGAAGACACTTCAGAATACCGTTCCTGGGCGTAGCATTCTGCTGACTACTCACAGCATGGAAGAGGCCGATGCTCTAGCTGGCCGTGTTGGTATAATGGCTAAGCGTATGCTAGCAATGGGCACCACTGATCAATTGAGAGCTAGATTTGGCGATGCGTTACATATTCACCTTGTCAGCAAAACTGCGCCGCGTACCAGCGATGAAGAAATGGATAGATCAAGACGCTGGATTCAAACATCTCTACCTGGTGCTACTGTAGAGGGTAAGTTGGAACATGGACTATACTTGCTATACCCAAACATGAAGACCGCGTAATGCTAACCATTAATTCACTACAGACAAAGCTTACCACGGCCAAATGCGGTTCTCCGTATCAGCCTCGAGTATTATCTCGGGATCTACTGATTCACTTGTCGAGAAATCCCTCAAACATGGTGATGAGATTTCTCAAGATTTCTCACGCAGTGCCATTGGTCGCTTGTTGGTTCTTCTTGAAGACAACAAGGACACTCTGGGAATTGAGCATTATTCAGTGAGCACTACAACGCTTGATCAAGTCTTTTTGACGATTGTTAGTCAACACAATGTGCAAGAAGAAAATTACGAGGAAGAGCAGAGGAAGAAGCCTTGGTGGAAATTGGGTTCCAAATAGAGACCAGACTCCACTAATGATGGATATTGGAGAGTCCTTTGGTGGCTTTTAACCTTTAACGGGCATTGTTTGGTTGTATTGCTGTTTGTTCTACTAGTTATGATATCATTTTGCACATTTACTTACTCAAACTTTGTAAATATAGAGTAACCTTCATTTAGTTATTGCTGCGATTAACATTAACCATGGTGATTTTGATGAGACCCATAAATATTAGCCTCGGTGAACCAACCGGTGTTTCTCGGTGAGCGCCCCTTCCCAATTTATCAGTAATTATTGTTCTCGTCTTCTCACCGAGACCGTGCACTTTGGAGTTGTGAAACGGTTCGGTCTAGTACCAGCCTTGCCTTTGCGAGCCTTGTTTAAGTAAAAATAGCTGCTTCTAGGAAACAAATATTGTGTTTTTTTTTTTCTTTTTCACATTTACCAAATCGTTGACAAATCCATTTCTCGCAACATCATCATCAAACATACCGAGTATCAACCAACAAACTCATGGCAAAAATGCCTCTAGTGCCACGTATGCACCTTTTTGAAATCGACGACCAGGAATGGTATGATATTCGCTCTTCATTATCGCCATCGCCTCACCTCACAACCAACAACTAACAACGTCCAGGTTCCCATCATTCTTACGTACCTACGTGCAAGGCGCCCTCACCGAAACCTGGAACACCCACGTCCCTTTCCTCCAATCCGCCGCCCCCTCCAGCATCACAGCCGATCTCCTAGTTGAAAAACTCGGCGACAAAATCACCGACTATACCTTTATCGACTTTTGCGCCGGTGCCGGCGGACCCACGCCCCGGATTGAACAGCGAGTTAATCAAGTTTTGCGCGCCCAGGGGAAGAATGGCGTCCGGTTTATCCTGACGGATTTGTTCCCGAATGTTTGGGGGTGGGGACGGGCTGTTGAGGAGGTAAAACAGAGGGCGGAGATGGAAGGAGGAGGAGGGGCACAGGATGTGTTTTTGGGGTTTGAGGGAGAGAGTGTGGATGCTAGTGCGGCGCCGAAGGGGTTGGTAGAACGGTATACGAAAGATGGAAGGAAGGTTTTCCGGTTGTTTAACTTGGCGTTTCATCATTTTGATGATGGGTTGGCAAGGGCGATTATGAAGAATACGGTGGAGACAAGTCATGGATTTGCGTGAGTGGATTGCTTACATTGAATGTCTTGTGTGTGATTATGACTATGAGACAAACTTTACTAATACAGCGGTGTTGCTTTTTAGCATCTTTGAACTCCAGGATCGATCGATTTCGTCCTTCATCACCATCCTTCTCCTAGGCATCGGCATCTTTGCTCTTGTGCCAATCTACGCTATCCAGTGGCGTGCACCGAGCATCATCCTGTTTACTTACTTGATTCCCATTCTGCCGTTTGTCCTCGTCTTTGACGGGTTCGTCTCAGCGTTGCGGACGCGGACCCCAGAAGAAGTCGAAGCTTTGCTGCGGACTTGCGGAGCCAAGGATGCGGAAGAAGGGAAATGGGAGGTCCACAGTGGCATAGTTAGACATTTGTGGCCTTGCGGATATTTGAATTATGTGGTTTGTATGCCGGTTGAGAAGAAGAAATGAGGGAACATGTTAGTCACGTGATGAAGAACAAGAAAGAGTTTATAGTTGGCAGCATTATATCTCAAATGGCAGTCAAATAAATCCAAAATGTGCTATAGATCCAACCAATAATCAAGCAGAACAAACAAAATGACTAGTAAACTCAAAAAACCAAAGCAAAATACGCCACTGCAATGTCTCTGTCTCCAGTTTCAATCTAACAAATAAACAAAATCTGTCAAACAGACAGAGAAAAGTCGTCGGGATCGGGGTATAAGACTCCTTTCTCGCCTTTGACCTCACGGCCTGTTTAAACCAAAGGCCCAGCCTTTATGACATCCTCCGTCGCCTCACTAGCATACTGCTTAAAGTTCTCATTGAACAGCTTCGCCAGCTTCACCACCTCTACCTCAAAGCTCTCCGTACCCGCCGTCCACGCCGTCTTGGGGTTGAGGATCTCCGCCGGCACACCAGGGCATGTCTTGGGAACCTGCAGGTTGAAGATATCGTACGTCTCGTACTCGACGTTGGCAAGCTCACCCGAGTGGATGGCATCCAAGATGGCACGGGTATACTTAAGCGGGCAGCGCTTGCCACCCTGAGTGTAGCCGGCGCCGCACCAGCCAGTGTTTAGGAGCCAGGCGTTGGCCTTGTGGGTTTCAATCTTGTCGGCAAGCATGCTGGCGTACTTCATGGGGTGCAGGGCCAGGAAGGGCTGCGCGAAGCAGCTAGAGAAGGTCGCCTGGGGCTCGGTGACGCCATCTTCGGTGCCGGCCATCTTACTGGTGTATCCCGAGATAAAGTGGAACATGGTCTGCGAGCGATCCAGCTTGCTGATGGGCGGGAGGACACCGCGGGCGTCGCAGGTCAGGAGGATGATGTTCTTGGGGTGGCTTTCCGACAAGCAAGGGATCTTGGCGTTGCTGATGTACTCGATGGGGTACGCGCAGCGAGTGTTCTCAGTGAGAGTGGCATCATCGTAGTCGACGAGGCGGGTCACGGGGTCAAAGACGACATTCTCGAGGACGGAGCCGTAGCGGATAGCACCGTAGATATCGGGCTCCTTCTCGGCAGAGAGACCAATGCACTTGGCGTAGCAGCCACCCTCGATGTTGAAGACTCCGCGATCACTCCAGCAGTGCTCGTCATCACCGATGAGAGCGCGGTTAGGATCAGCCGACAGAGTAGTCTTGCCGGTGCCAGAAAGGCCGAAGAAGAGGGTGACATCGCCACTCTTGCCCTCGTTGGCGGAAGAGTGCAGGGTGAGGACGTTGTGCTTTATGGGCATTTCGTAGAAGAGGACGGTGAAGACACCCTTCTTCATCTCACCGGCGTACTCGGTACCGAGGATGACCATTTCCTTCTCGACGAAGTTGATGGCGACAGAAGTACCCGAGGTCATGCCTTCGGTGTAGCGGTTGGCGGGGAAGGAGCCGGCATTGTAGATGGTGTAGTCCGGGTGGAAGTGCTCAAGCTCCTCCGGGGGAGGGCGAATGAGCATGTTGCGCATGAAGAGAGCATGGTAGGCGCGGGCGCAGACGACACGGACCTTGATGCGGTACTTTTCGTCCCAGCCGGCGTAACCATCGACAACATAGATGCGGTTGCGGGTGTTCAGGTAGTCAACGGCACGCTCGCGGTTGATCTTCCAGGTCTGAGGGGGTAGAGTTGGTTAGTAACAAAGGACATCACAGGGGGGGGACTGATGATGATGATATTCGGAGGTGTTTTCCGAAGTTGCTTGTGTACTCGTCTTCGGGAAAAGCAGGGGGCTTGATGAAGTCAAATGTGGAGCACGGGATTCCCAGGGGGGGTCACGACAAGGATGGTAGGTTGACTAGGGCAAATCCGCACTTTTATGCAAAGTGCGGCCCCCCTCCCCTCCCCTCCCCT
>MKGJ01000215.1:0-39145 GCA_002018255.1 Bretziella fagacearum | reverse complement strand
CAAATTTAGCTTCCACACCATCTTGCTCGTTCGTTCTTTCGTGCTTTGGCCTGCTTTTTTTTTAATTCTTTTTTTCTTTTTTTGCTTTTTTTTTTACAGGCTGCATGGGCCATGCAAGTGGTTTGTCGTGCCATTTTCCGGATGTCTAACCAATAACCAAAGGGGGGCCCCAAAAATTCCAGGAAATTGGAAGAGTGGAGAGAGATGTGCAAAAGTTCTGTGGATAGATGAACGTGCCTACATATGTAAGTACATATGTATGTAGGTGCTAGGAGGGTATAGAGAGGTTGAGAGGAAGTTTAAATGTGTATGCGGGGTTTTGATAAGGCCGGCTCCGTCAACATGGAGATTTTGCCCAATTCAGAAAGTATTTTCTTTGCCTAGTGTGAATCTCTGGTTTTATATTAGTATCCAAGAGATTCCAATACTGCCGCTATTAGTCTGGTCCAGTCCGTCTCACACTCCCGTTCCATTGCAGAGATTTTTTCCTCAATGTCATAGTAGTTGTTTTCTCACTTTTAAATCCACATAGTTCCAGAACAATTTTTCGTCATCAACGGCCGTCCTATTCCCCTATTAAACTCTGATTCGCTGGATTTGGTGTTTAACAAACTGCTAAACTCCCCCCTTTTTTTTTTTTTGTTGGCTCTGTCCTTTATTCTTGGTTACCGTCAGGCAGTTGTATATAGATAAAATATGATTATATCTATGCTATCTAGCTAGTAATTTAGCCTAACATCACCAGAAAAGCTTATTGTGGAAGAGGATCTATTTTATGAATTACGGTGTAGGGTAGACATTTTCGAACCCGAGGTTTTCTGTTTGTTCGGGTAGCCATTCTGCAAGTGGTCATGATAAGACACACACCGATATCTATTGCTGAGGGGCTGACTTGGGTTCATCTAGGAAAATAGAAAAAAATATGTACTCAGCGCTATCATGGTGGGCGTTCTCTGTGGCTGTTCCACGGCATTACTCAACGAAGCCTACCCGTAGCCACAGCACCGCGTAATACCCCAAGCACAATCGTACAAGCACGACATGATACATGATTGAATCTAAAAACATGTGCGAATTTCTAAAATCACGCTAATAATTGTAGAATTCGTTCATCCGTCTATTTCGGACCTCTTTCTCAAAAGCTACAAAAAACTTGATTGGCTCGGGTTCTTTTTCTTTTTCTTTTTAACCTTAACCCATGTTTGATATGACATATCCCCCGGCCAGCCTCTCCGGAATGACTCTTCCGGAGGGGGCGGAGGGGAAAGCTGCAGTGAGGGACGAACTGAAAATACAATAATCAACCAGGCCGGGGATGGTGGCGGATAGGTGCGCCACTGTGGATTTGGCAAGCTTCATCGTGCGCATGTGCGAGTGGATATGTTATTCGGAGGCTTCTGATAATGGGTCAATGGGCGGTTTGTACTATAATTGGTTCTTTGTCTTCTCAGTGACCGCTATTCCAAAGTTAATGGGACACTTGCTTGGTTGTTGCGATGGGGTTTTTCTATACCCATATCAAAAGTCCGGGTGGTCTATAAAAGACTTAACTTGTGTACTATAAGAAAGTACTTGAGTACACCACACTATCAAAACTGTCTGACAAAGGTCACCGGAACAGCCTCCGTCTCGACCATCTGCAGTGTACTTGCAGCAATTATATTTCTGTCTCATAGCTGCCTGACCCCATACCAAATTCTCTTCTTTGTTTGTTTTTGAAAATCAAACTTGAAACGCCACAATCATGTCATTTTCTCAGTCGGCATTTTTTCAAAAGTCAGACTCAACCCCACCGCCAAAGAGCGTCTAAACTGCAGTCTCCAACTTGCATAAGCAATGTTTACTCAAGACATAGATGCGTGGGGTGGTTTTGGACAGCAAACACACTGGCTTGGTCTACTGAGTTTGGTTACAAGTTGAAATAGTAAATAGAAAGACAAAAAAGTAATAGCAAAAGAGAGGTCATGACGAGGAACGGGGTTTATAGGTGGGTGTAAGTTTTAAGTATAACCCCAATCAATGTCATCTCTTTTTTTTTTTTTTAAAAAAAAAAATGTCCGATACCTCTTATACATACGGCGCTTCTATGGCCCCATTCCATTGGCCCCATTCATTTTCTCTATATTGTATCTGCAAGTAAGGCATATATGTATGCATCTTGCATGTGGAGTGATGTCACTTTCAAGGAATTGATTGCAATGTATCGCAAGGACTTGCCTTGCATAGCCTATCTCCATCAACGCCACAAGGTTATATTTTTTTTTCTCTTCTTTTTTTTTCGATTTCTTTCATCAGTTCAAGCCAACTCATGGGACAAGCAACAACTTGCATCCGGGTAGAATATAAACGGACGGCATCAAGACCGTATGTTGATTTCTTTCTCCACGTCTGTCGTCCGTCCGCCATTGCCATAGGACACACCAAAAGGCTTGGTCTATAACATGCGGAGCAGGAAAGCTATGAACAATGATGATCCGGTCGTTCTATTTCAACAAGGGCCAGTTACAGAAAGAAAAATAAAATACAGCCGAAAATTGTAACCTCAAAAGACCAAACAAAACAATACAATCCTATAATCATGATATTTCTGGCTGTACTTAGGCTCTGAACGGTCACTTGAGTCATATTGACAAACCCCCCTTCCTCCTCTCTCTATCTGTTTTCAAAGTCCGCATGTCTGTATCTCGGCTACATGGTCCTGTTTCGACAAAAAAAAAAAGGGCACTTTGCAGTACAACACTACACTCTTCCTTTAATGGAGCCCTTTGACATTCCCGCATTCTTTCATCCTCAATATATTCGCCCCTACTTGGATGCTATGTCTGTAGCGTCGTGTTGTTGTCTCGTCGCATACACGGCAGATTTACTTATTTACTTAGGCTGGAACCAGGCCAGACCAGGTGTAATCAAGGACAGGATAGAGAGACTGATGGTTGTAGAGGATGTTGGTCATGTGCCTCACATCACCAACCCAAGTCACGTCTTTGTAATCCCTTGGCAAACTCCCCCAAGCGTTCCGAATTCTTGGACCTTGAGACTACTCCATCTCTCTCTCCCAGGGGCTAAATCACAAGGGGCGTTCCATTCTGACAACACAGGCCAAGGCACTCTGATCACCTAACCCACCCGTCCATCTAAACTACAAACAATAAAGAAAGAAGGAAAGAAAACACCCTTTCCCACAAGCGGTGAAGAATTGGAGCAGGCGGGCCTTGTGGGTATAAAATATCTTCAAACAACCCTAGACACTAACACTTCAAAGCCTGTAATAATACTACGGCAGCAAACAAAGGTGGTTTGAGGGAGAAAGTGAACAAAAAGTAAACAGTTGTAATCAAGAAATAGCCCAAAAGGTCCATGTGGAACTTCCATTCTCACAAATCGGGGACTGGGCCCCCCCTCCATTGTGGGAAACTTTGAACAATAAAACTACCCAACCCCTCCTGGTTGTAGCAGTATAGGCTAGGCTTGGAAAAGGGTGGGGCCGGAACATGCCCCGGCGAACCAGGGAAGACAGATCCAGTTGGGGCCCTTGAACGTACAAGTTGTCTCATAAGGAGAGGGAAAGGACAGGAGGGTGTGTTTGCTGTAACCGTCAGAAAAGAAAATGGTGACATGATTGAGGGGTGTTGGGTGTACTTGGACAAAGACGCAAAGGCGAGTAAATGACATTTCTTTCTTTCTTTTCTTTTCTTTTCTTTTTTTTTTTTTTTTGGGTTACAAGATATAAATCCGGTATCTCCAGGCAACCTTTAACGTAATTTTCTCTCTTACAAGTCTCCGTAGTGGTTAGAGCTATGAACATGGTATGAGCTACAAGGGATTATTGGGCTCGCTTAGATATTTTAAGAGCCACTACGGAATCCAAAGCCGATGTTCCGTATCCATATCTACATCTATAAAAAAAAAAAATTTGAAACTCGTCTTTAATGGTTTCCCTATGACGCAATCGTCACATTTACTCAAGATATCCCTTCACACCACCTTTTACAGTACATGGAACCACATCTCGGGAGATGCCCGAGTTGGTCATGTCACTAAAAAGGCATTATGATTTATTCCACCATCATGTATGTTTTCATTTCTACTCTGTATTTTCGAGATCAGCCCTGCCCAGTTTCTGCTCAGTTTCAGTCGGTAAACATCCCAAAAATCAAACCTTGATCCCCTACACATTTCCTTTGGTTATAATATAATAGTCGATATACCTAGTATTGGTTTGTTTGTTTGCCCCATCATTCCCCTTACCCCACTACCTCCGAGATGTACTTCTCGGCCGGTAAAAAAAAAAAAAAAATTAGCTCCTGTCTCTATCCCGTTGTACACCATCCGACAAAACCCTTACCACCCAACGACGTTCTGATGTAAAGCCAAGCCAGCACTTTTGTGTATTGTGGGGCAGAGGGGATGAAGAGAGGGACGGAGGGAGGGGCCACACAAGCCGCCACAGCTCTCTTGGTCTCTTGTGACCCCAATAGGAGAAATGGAAAACGCCGAGTGAGATAAAGCAGCTTACTTGGAACGATTTGAAACGAGAGTGGGAAGCCCCATTCTCGGAATTATTATCATTGTACACGATTCTTTCGGGGAGTTGTCTTTAGACTGAAGTTATGCAAGAGCAAGGCCATTAGATCATGCCCTGATTTTGAGAGTAGCGGTGTCAGTTATAGAATATAGGCTTTTATTTTTTGATGCTAATGAATCATATGACGATACTTGGTAGCTCGAGGTTCATGGGAAATAAAGATGCATCTACCTAGTAAGAAGGGTTGTCCATTTCGTCCACTGTTCTTACATGCACTGTATGCGTTGGCAATGTGCCCTTGAGCAAAGTAAGCAAAGCTGCAGTTGGCTGTACTGCCCAAAATTCGGCAACTTCTCTTTTGTTATCACTCGTCCTCTTCTATCAGGTCCTTTTGTATAATCAATATCAAAGTCTTTGAGCCATTAATAACACTTTACTACAAAAATGGCAAGAACCTTATCTCATGTGTAACACTGCCATATATCGCGCCTTCCCTTGAAACCCAAAACTCAACAACATAGTCTCGGATTTCTTACACAACCCAATTATTATTTGAAATCATTTACCGACATACGTCATTCGAGTCACTGTCGGCTAAATACTCTTGGCCACGCCACTTGTCTTCATCCGCACAAAAAAAAGGGAAAAAGAAAAAAAGTCTCTGCCCAACCAGCCCGCCATCACATCCCCTCTTTTGACATCTGTCTTGTAATCTATCACATCGGATCTAATTGTATCATTTCTGACATGACGGTTGCTAGCGCATATGCCAGCTGCACATCAACATTATAGAGTGTCCCTTCAAGCAGAACAAAGCACACGCATAAATACGTCTGCACACTCTGACTTGCATTTTTGAATAGCTTTTGGGAGGCAAGAGCACCTTTGCGTTGGATTTATGTGCGGTATTTGGATAATGCAAATCAACACGCAAGTGAGAATGTCTTTTTCCCCTCTCTTTTTTTTAATTTTATTTATTTGTTTATACTGTATATGAGTTCCACCGTCGAGAATCCAATTATAGAGAAATACCAGTTTTGTCTTTGACTATTTAGCAAGGTTATCAACCCTCAGTGCTTTACAGCATAAGCACAGATGAAAACCCAAGTTACTAGTCAGAGCATATCTAAATGTCAAAGTAGCGCTCGTTACTTCATTTAGCAGACACGGCTAATAACCGTTTGGTATTTTCCTGATCCATTATTCAAGGTAAAAGTCTGAAAAAAAAAAAAAAAAGATACAACGTAACCGACATGCTTTTTACCTCGAGAACGGGCAATATTGGCGTTGGCAATGTACAGTGACGTCAGAGAGAGATTAGCTTAACAAACTTTCCCAAGATGCAAGTTCACAAAAGGTCAGAGATGACGAAAAAAAAGGAAGAAGAAAAGGATTGGAGAATGCGTAGAAGGATGATCACGGAAGGACAAGGGCCGTTCCTAGGTATTTCCAAAAAGCGGTAGTTGTATGCGTTGACAGATGACCGGTGTTCAAAGACTGATATCCGATGTTGGGGCAGGTTTAACTGGGAGACAAGGTCAACCACAGGGTATCTCTCCCCCTCTGTAATGTATCACATTCTTACAGTACCTCTGCCAACAAATCTATATTTTCTGTGTAATTTTTTTTTTCTTGCTAGGAAGAAGAACAACAAATAATTAGCCGACCCGCTATGAAGCGCCCAATGTTGAGATTACTGGGATCAAGGCTTACCGGGGCAAATAGTCGCCTCCCTCGTCTCCTCCTGGTCCTGTGTGTTTTTTTTGTGGGTATTTATTTTTTGTAATCATGGGGTTTTTTCTTCTGCCAAACACACTGCTAGATAGTCCCCAAGTATTACGTCTTTTCCCAAGGCACAGCACATACTTCATTCCTACGTCCATTCATCCTTGGACCAGTTTACTGATACTATAAGAGGAAATATTAGTCAAAAAAGAAATTAGGGACGTGATCAAGGAAGTAAACAGAAAAAGAAAATACGTCGCAACTTGGATCGACAACATGACTGGCCAGGGTTTGGGCAACCGGTGATACGGAGCTGGATTGGGTAAAGTGCATAAAGGTACGATGACATGTGACAAGAGGATTGTGAAGGGGGTGTGTCATGGTGGTTTTTTATGCTTTGAGAGGGAAGATCAAAAGTAAAGAGTCAACCACAACTTTGGTTACAGAGGTTATATATCTTGAAAGCCGGGACTAGGGAGAGAGAGAGAGAGAGGGAGAGAGATATTCCAAATTGGGCTACATCAGGGTTCCCTAGTGGTTCATTAGTTCGAGGAAAAGGGGATCTCCGTTTACTCGGTCTCCATTCTACAAAAGTAGTTTTCTCTTGTCGCCAGCGGATAGTCCTTCCGGATGGGCTATCAGCCGGGGATGTCCCGGTCTCATACAATCTGCATCCCTAAATATTCTTTTATAAAGTATTTATTTTATGGGATACAGTGAGGTGGTCTGTGTAAAAGGCGAGCCTCTTTGTGTTTGTCCGGCCTGCTAGGGGTAACCCGTCATCCAACTTGTTTGCTTGTCTCCATCAAGGAACCTCGTAATCTTCGGTTGTCGGACTTGGCTGGAATTGCCACAACAAGTCAAGATATCCCGTGTTACGCCTCCCCTTTATTCGGCCACCAGGCCTCAATTCTATTGATGCACCGGCCGCCCTTCCGGTAGCCTTATGTTCTGCAGTAGTTGGTCAACCACGATCAAAGCAACCTGAGCACTAGAGCAAAAGAAGAAAAAACATATCACCTCTCCCCTAGTCAATAGTCGTAAATCACCGGGTCTCTTCGCATAAAAGACAGCTAGTTGTATACATGCTTCTTTACAATATAATTAGCTAGGTAACCGAACAATGAAGCAATATGACACAACAGAGACAATGTTTCTTCGATACGACGTGCTACTATAAACATGTTTGACCCCATCTGTACCACAATATGTTTGCCTGTCCTTCTAGACAAGACATCCGCAGTCGCGGATGCACCTTCGATTGGTCCCCGGACACTTCGCCTCTTCCATGAGCCTGCCCACTGGCATCCTTTGATTCAGCACGCCCCCCTCAAAGCTAGTCTCAAGCTTCCAGAACATTACCAGGCTTTCCAGTCGTCAATTACATTCCCGAAACCACGGGTCTAACATGACACTTATTTCCTGCTAATGAATAAATGGGCCCATTGACGAACCAGGGGATGATGTCTTGTGACATAATGTGGTCTACGCTATGCTTCAAGTAGGTAGGTACTTAGCTACATGTTTGGACTTTAACACTGTAGAACACTTTGAACCAACGGTGACTAGGTCATTCAGCCTCATTCCTAAGTGGGGGGTATAGTTGAATTCAATATGTGTACACCAAAAGGAAACACACAAGGTCACATGGTTGATACATTGAGATAATAAAGAAGAAAGGCAAGGGGCTTGAATACTTGCTTCGTTACGAGAATCGAAATAATGAGCTACGCGAGCACGGTTCCGGATATTTGGATGAGCAAAATTCTCATGGTCCTCGCGTAAACTATCGAATAGCTTATCGTGGAAGCTGGAAGACTGACTGCCAATTTTTCACTGGTTGTTTACTGTTGTGATGCATTCATGATAATCGATGTGGCGTGTCAGACGAGGTGAATGGCCGGGGCGGGCAAGTGTCTGGCAAGGTGGACTTGAGGATGATGGTGTTGTGGAACTGAGATGAAATGGAAGAAGAGTTGGGAATATCTGTGCATTTGCTGATGCTGATCATCAGTGCAGATCGGGTTGCCCTGTTGGTTACTGGCAGCCTGTGAATAAAGGAGTTTTCAGGGCATATTGATGTTCAGCAAAGGTATTTTAGTGATATGATTTAATACAGCTTCATTTTAGCCTTGGTAATATGGCTTTACAAGTCAGTCGAGACAAGATAGACGAAGAAACAATACCTTGTAGACAACTTTAAAAGAAGAAATGGAAAATAAAATACTAAAAATATCCCTACCCCTACAACAATATACTTCATCAGAAACACTCGTCTTCAACCATGCTTTTTGACTCATCACCAAAGATTTGCCTTGTCCAAGCTTCATCTCATCCATAACCACCCCTCCAGTATAATCCCTTCAGCGAAACCGGCTAGTACCCTTTTGGGACAAAATAGAAGCATGACTTGCCCTTAGTGTCAGTCCCAGTCCAACGTACTGGGACACCAGATTCGCCAAATTATAGAGTGAGCCATAGAGAGGAGGCAAAAGAAGGGGGATGGGGGGGGGGCTACTGCAAATGGGGCGAATAACTATAATGGGGAGGTTCTTCTCCTGACGTCTGTGAGGCTAGTGCTTGTTGAGGAGGAGGGCCTGAACACAGGCAAGCGGGACTTGGGTATTTGTTATAGACAGGGAATAGTTGATAGAAGTGTTTGTTTGGGTGATGGTGAAGCCCCCGCCAGATGTGGTGCTGTAGATGGTAAGGTTGTAGATGGGAAGTAGTAGCAAACCAACGCAAATGACTTGTGCGTAAGAGTGAAATATGAGGCTACATTAATCGAGGGATACAGATACTCATATAGTATTTCTATTGCCATCTATAGTAATTTGCCAAGTGAAAGTAACCATGACAGGAGAGACGTGTGTAGTGAGGCTGAGAGACATGGTATTAGGGTTACTTGATTTAGCCCTGTCGAAGGCTTTGTGATGTGATTAGAAATCGAAAACCCCAATCTACCATACATATGTCTCTACAAGTATCTTCACTTGGTTACAGGATATCTCATATCACTCTATCAAGTGAAAAAGGGATAACTTTCAATGAATAAGCAATAAATCTAAGCGGTAAAAAAAAACCCTAACTCAACACTCGTAACACAATAAACTATACTTGTATCAAAATGGCAATTGCCACTTCCTAAATCGACACTATCTCACCTGTAACGCTCTACTAAGGAAGGCGCGCTAGACTTGTAGTTGCACAAGATGGAGTTTGTTAGCTTACACAAGATAGTTAGCGTAGACGACCATATAAACTATAAGATGATATAGGGGCATTGGAATTTCCCGGTAGTAAGACTGTATGATACCAACTGCTTGGGGGTGAATTATGGAATATCCTTTTTAGGACAGTTTGTGAATTATGAGAGAAAAATAGGCTGTTTACTCACACAATAACTACCCTCTAAGTCATAGTCTCTTTTTTCTCAACATGTTAATTGTGATTGCTTAGGCACTATATATGTACCTAGATACAGCACTGACGTAGGTACTTGTTTACCCCAGATCATCCTCTTTGCCGAGCTTACAAACCATCTCACTTTTTGGTCCTTTTTGCCCATTTTATAATTTCAACCCCATGACATCCCAACATATTACTGCCTATATCTTATGCGTCATCTAGATTCAAAGTCAACTCAAAACTCTTGTAAAGAAGAACACGCACGTCGCAATAAAAATTCCGTCCATATTTCTTTTCTATATTTCCTTTTTTTCCTTGCTGCGTCCCTACCCAGCTGCATCCCCCTGTGATCCTGTCAGGTTCTTAGCAGAACCATCATCTCCCCCCCCTTCCAACCAACAATCCACCGCCACTTTCTTGTGTTTTTTTTCCTACGCCCCTAAATACAAGTACTGCTTTTTACTTGTAAACAGGAACAGAAAAGAAAAATGGATACTTACTGGAAACCCTTACATCACTAGCCCCTTCTCATCATCCATCCATAAAACCCTGAACCCCAATCCTCTACCCCCCCCAAATCCCTACCATCCCCTGGCCCCAAGTAGGGTGTTCGCTCTTTTGTGCTTTTCAATGCTACCGCAAAATGACGCTCAGCTGAATTCCAAATCTGGACACTTTGTTTGCCCCCGGTTGACATTAGACATCTACCATGCAGTAGAGAGGAGCGGTGGGAGCGTGAAAAAACGACCTGATTGGATTGTGGATACAAGAGTGGTTTTGATGTACTTACTATAGGGACTAGGGACTGGATAGGTATGTAGGTAGGTAAGTATATGATTGCCTTTTGCTGTTGATGGGGACTTTGACGTCACTGTTGTAGTGGTGCGTTTGGGATGGAGCTAATCGGAGAGAAGAGAAGATTATGTATATCTTTTTTTTGAGGGGAGGGGGGAGAGGGACGAACTACATACAAGAGTTCACCAATAGGAATTGGGCATCATGAGAAAAATGACTTTACTAGTTAGGCTGTGCATAGTGGCCTAGGCCGGGTATGTTGTTAAAGCCATCCTCGGCTCGTCACAAATGACGTAGTAATATCTCTGTAAGTTATCAAATACACTTGGTAGCAAGATGGTTAGGCCAGCAGGAGGATGTGTCCTAGTCAGGTGCCTTGACTGCTGATAAGATCAATGGTAACTGACCATGTCATCTATGGAAGTTCCAAGATGTTACCCCACACGATTGTATGAACCCTTGGCAAGGACACGCTCTTTGATGTACATGAACAACGGAGAGACGTACATTTGTTCTTTTGTTCTTTTAGAACGCACTTGTGAGTTTCCGCCTTGTTGAAGTCTCTAATATATCCGCCACATTGACGCCAGCAGATACTAACAAACAACCAATCCTGGGCGAGATCTATGCAAGAGTTTGATGTAACTCGTCGTACGGCAGCAGGTATGACGAACCCCCAATATGCTGTCCACACGTACTGTAGAAGATGAGAGAAAAATCTACATCCAAAGGTAGTAATGGCTTTTGATTATGTCAACTATCGACAAGACATATGCTGTAGCAAGATCAAATCTATATATCAGATTTGATACCACACCATGACATATAAACCCAGACTCTTACTTTCTAATGCCGCATTCATCAAGTCCAATTCCCGACTCTGGTTCAACCATTCAAAGCCTGTCTAACAAGTACCAGACTTCTACTACCAAGCAGGCTACATATTGGAATATGCAACTTTGCCCCATAAAGGCCCTGACTTTTGATGCATTGTGCCCTTTAGAAATCATACACCCAATCGGTTACCTGCAAATAGCTCCAACTGTCGACGGAGCCGGGCAAATAGCTCTGATCTTGGACGACAACGGCCAGTGTTACTTCTGCCATTACCTTGGCGGACATCACGTAGACGGCTAATTTCGGTTTCACATGTTGCATTTCAACCATTTGGGGCTTTTCAATAATCTCCATACTTTGAGGGGCCTGTTGTTTTGAAGTTGGTGGTGCAGATGGCAAGTTATGGGGGGGGGGGGGGGGAGGGCCGGAGAGGGTGTTGACTCTACGGAATCGAAGCCGGTGGCGCTGCAATGACCAGGGATAAGAACCAGTATGAAGAAACCTAGTGATGACTGTCGCAAAGGTTAAGTTGAGGCAGGCGTAGATGGAGTAGACTGGCCCATGACATGATGACTGCTTGAAGTATACTGTCCAGTTTTGAGCATCTTGTCCCCTTTTAGATGGTGCGGGCCATGAATCGGCCCTCCAATATTTCACAATATATTGTTCTCATACTCGAGAGTGACATGCTTTTCTTGTAGAGTATACCCTACAAATAGTGAGATCTTCTCTCTGGCAATGCTCGATTTACACGTTGGATGGCCATAGAAGTCTACGCAAATGCGCATTCCGTTGTCGGTTCGGACGCCTGTGCGCGAAATGGGTAACTCACATGTCCGACAGAAAATGGAGGCCTGCCAGGATATGAACATGTTGGCGAGTCTCCGAAATGAATTCAAAAAACCAGATAGGACAATGTTGTGTTGGGATCCTGGTCTGAGAAGGCTCTGGGTGCCATGGAACATGTGAATGTTGGCAATCATGAGCTAGCTTGTGGCTAGACTAGACCTAGGTGTCTCGATCGGAGACTGCCAGGGGTAGCTAGCCCACAGGCCAATGTAAAATGCAGATTGATTAGGTCCGCATTATCCTCGTTTACACTTCTATTGAACGACATATGAACCATACATGTATGACCACCAAGTCAGTCATCGAGAATCTAGTAGGGAGGGTACTTTGCCAGGCATGCCCCCAGCACGACATGCTTAGATATTTTGAGCAAATCCTCCTGTACCCTTGCTCTGGGGAGTCCTTTTTACAGCGCCTATCGCGGCCGATATTGGAAGTCATCTTACAAGCCTGACGCCAAATCTGGACCGTTCTTTGCCCTGGTGTAATTATTTTCTCAAGTTAGCAACTCCCGGTGTACGTCTAGTCCTTATCCATGTAGGTCCTTCAACACCAATGCCTAGGAGAAAAAAGAGGAATGTTGATCCTCGATCAGGATGACTGTGCATACAAACAGAGTCTGGAAGCGTATCCAGATAGCCAGCCATTGGTGGTTTCTTTCGTAGACCAAATCATACCGACTATTGAAAGCGGCACGGGGAAGGGTGAAAAGCAACCCGATTTGATTTACAGCGTCTCACTACAGACGCATGAAGAGCACGGGGCTAGCCAACCATGATTTGATATTGCTTGTGGGTGGTGACAACCTTGGTGGTGATAGATTTCAAACTGTGACGTCAGCTGCAATATGTTTAAAAGACCATGCATATATGTGTGTATTTGATACCTGTTAGATTTTTCTGTAACTATTACTAGATATTTGAGAGTTATTAATGCTGGCAAGAGTGGCGGTCACGATATGTAGTCTTCAGTTGTGGAGTTTTTATTTTTGGTTGCATCACACGGCAATTACCATTGTAAGCTGGTATGTTCGTTTCTTTGGCACTTGCCATCTACGGTTTTTTGTGCGTCCATTTTTAAAGCCACAATTTAGGGCTTGTATATTGTGCCAAAACTTTGTAGACATAAACAAATCTATAAGTGGTAGTTACTATACTATACTCATAGCCTTCTTCGTAGCCTTGTCCAATTTTCTCACGCCCAATCATCAACTCTATCTAGACATCTATCATCCAACCCACATCTTGGCCAAAAAAAAAAGAAATTATTTGTCCATCCCTCCTTTCGGTCCATTATGTGACCCCCAAAACTCATCATCTCACCCACATATGGAATATATCGATCCCCTCCCCCCAGTCACAGTCACTTTCGTCCAAAATTCGCCACAGATCTACCCATACACAGCATGTTAACTCCAACATCTGTGCCCTTTACTCGTCTATTGAATGCTTTCAATCAGACATGTCAACTTCCATATGGTCTGTGCTGTTGCAGCCAAAGCCGCTCCGGAACCGAAGCCATGTTCCCCGACTCGCCACAGCATCTCACGGTATGCCTTAGCCTTGCTATCTACTATAGTCGGCTTTAGAAGAGGAGGAGGGCCATATATAGCCTACTTGTCTAAGATAAGATTATTGTCTCCATTACCCCTGTCAATATCCCCTCCATATATCATCCTTTGATAAACCTTAGTATCACATCATTAAGATTGTGCATTATAAATCTACCGAGTTATACAACTCCGCGGAGCCTTTTGACAAAAGCTTGATGCCACATCACAGCGCTAACATGAATTACATCGTCTACTAGGCCGGCCCAATGTACTGATCGATAAAATCCGAGTTGCACACCATATTGTCCCATGCAACCTGGCTCTGGATTCCTTGATGTAACCTGTACCGTCTCTGCCTCCAAAGGGTCCCTTACAAATCAACGAGTTGCCGAGGCCTGGTCTTCATACTACTAGTGTAAACCTAAACACCGTCGGGCCCATTGGGAATACTGAATGGACATGTGGCAGCAACGTCCTGGCCAATCGTCTCTCAATAGGCCACAATTTCTTACCCCCCCCCCCTATCGAGCGCGTGAGATTTTTCAGGGACGCATCAGAGCGTAAGCTTACTGACCACCTTTTCAATAGAAAGGTCGCGATTTCTCAAAGTTTACAGAGTGCGGTAGCACACGGAAGCGGCAGCCGGTAGCCCGATGTCGCACACGCGAAGAAAATACTGCAGTGGTGGGACCAAGGTTGGATCCACTGAGGCTAGGCCCAACTAAGCTGTTCCGGTCAATACTTTGCCAGACAAATGTCTGTCAATTTTCAAGGACGTTTTTCGTGTGGAACTGGCCAGGTATTGGCTTGCTTGGCTAATACGGAACAAAGTTTTATCACCAAAGTCTATCTACCTGTTTGTTGTTACAAATGGATGGCGGTTTGTCCAACATGAACAACATCATGTTGGAAGGATCTTCCCTGCAGCTGATGATCTGGTTCATGTTTGAAAGATGGCGATGTATAAAACCCTAATCATCAAGCCCGACAGGAATGGTAAGGGTATGACATGGGAAGGACAATGTCTGGGCTCCTCATTTTCTCTAGTATCACATCTCGTGAGTGATTATATATTTCTACTTGAGCCTCGCTTGGACATACGCGAATGAGTTGCGTGAGTTGGTGAGAGTTTCTTGGTATTGACGGGTCAGTGATCTCCACATATTGTTGTAGGTAGGTCCTCAACATCACATGAGATTGCTGAACAGAGAGCCCACCTTTTTTTTGGGGGTGAACATTGGTGGCTACAAGCACGGTACTAACAAAAAACAAGAGACATTGTACGGAGCCATGACCCATTTCAAAGACTGGGTTCATCACGCACTCTATCCGACGCATCCTGTTGCATAAATGGTATTGTGGAAACTCTTCTCCCACGATCAAGTTGCATCCGAGATGTGATTGTTACAATAAGCCCGTGTTCAGTCAAGCTTTTCTTTCATGTACAATCTGTGCATAGCCGCCCTTTGCGCCCATAAACAGGTACAACGTTCTGGCCAGACATGGTTGCAAAAAAGAAAAAAAGGAAGAAACTGACAGGAGCCAAGACGGGAGGGATGGATCTCGTGCAGCTCAATTAGGTCTTGCAGTGAGTGAGTTGACTACACTACACTACACACAAACAGACTCGAGGAATTTCCAAATGACTAACCTCTAACCTCTCTCAGTTTCAGTGACTCTCGATACAACTGTGAAAACAGGTCATACTGTCTCCCAGAAGGGGATGCAACCTTGACTATGAGGAAATTAACATCGAAGTCCTCTACTTGAGTCTCTCTCGTCAGGGTGACAACCAAGAGTTGGCTGGAAGCGACATGCCGCGCCGAGATAGGGTATCAGTGACGGTAACCTGCCCGTGGGTATTATGGAGAATTCGTGACATTAGGAATTCACTACTTTACATTGGACTATAGTGGAGAAGTCTTTGAGTCTCTGTTGCTCTCCTAGAGACTATCTGTGTGTAATGACGGGACCCCCCCCCCTCTCCCCTTCTGTCCACATCTTGCCACAGAAGCTTCAGTGTTTCGGCCTTTACGGGATTTTACTGGATTTTCTTTCTTTTTCTTTTTTGCCGAGGTTTGTCGTCATTAAACATCTCGGTACTCCAAAGTCTGCAGTCAACATGCTGGTAAATGATAGGAGGGGTTTTCTGTTGTATGCAACATCTTTTCAGAAAGATGATGCATAACAGTGACAGAACATCGTGAGGCAGTATCGACGGTAACGTGAACAGCTGTTGTTTGCAAGATATACTGGGCGTGATCCTAGCTTTGCAAGATATTGGCAAGAAAGAAGAGAAAAATGATATCCTTTCCACCCCCGCTTGTTTGGGGATGAACCAATCTGAAGAACCTAGACGCTGTTGAGTGGAAACATGGTGACTCACATCCCCAACCGGCACTTAATATTTACAGTGATCGTTTTGCCGTGCCGTTAAGCATACGGACACTTAGGGGGTTAAACGGTGCCCAACTACCTGGAAAAGTCGACCAGTCATTGTTGCTGTTGCGAGAGCATGCCATGAGGCCGTGAGAGGACCCACAGGCTCAGGCTGCAACATGTTTCGAGGTTGAGAGAACTTGGGAAAGAAGAGGAGGAGGGGGGGGTACGGCGTCTATTGAGGGGAGGAGGGGATTGCAGGTAGTGATTACGGGGGGTGTTGAGGAGGAGGAGGAAGTGGATATCTTGGCTGCAACCATGGCCAGCCACAGCATGTGCAAACACAGTTCTGCATATGTGCAGTTTTTCTGTGAGAACGGTACTACTGTATCTGAGGCAGGCGAGAATGCCGCATGAAGTGGTGGCAAAATGTATGATTCTGCACCAATACTTGACTTTGCAGAGAGATAAAATGAAGGTCAACTAAGACAACGTCTGTGAGGAATAGATATGTATGTATGTAAACTAGACACTGCCGTGTCAGTCTATTAACAAGATCTACTAACCCCAACTGACCAATAGAAACTCCTGTGTCAATATATCGGTTACCTATAGCTTTTATGGGTATAGTTGCATATGGAATGGTATCTCCCCCGGGCAGGCTTTGATATTTAAAATAACGATGATCAATGCTGACTGCTTCTCACGGGCGTCATGCTAGTGGTCTGAACACATGCGAGCCAATGAGGTACGTACACATAATTATGGCGGGTATCGGAAAAATAGGAAAGACTCCCGGAGGAGGAGCGATGGTCAGCAGGAGTAGGGGATGGGTGTGGAGTTTGAGGGTTACTATTGGTATACCGATTTTCTCACGGAGCATATCAAAAAGGGTTCCAGGGCGTGTATGGTGGCCTTGAACTCACACAAACTTGGTTCGGATATTAGATGTTCCGTTATCAGTTGGGGTATTGACCCTAGAAGACACTAACAACCTTGTTCTTTGAATCAATAGGTCGCGGAGAACAATGTTATCGTTACCATGATGATGATAGATCATGATGCTCAATGTTTACTATTCTCGAGACTGCCTGCCTTGTACCTAGGTAGGTATGCATATACCGGCACACCCCTATAATCAGGACTAATATCAACAGTTCAGCAGAACCACGGTGTTAATTACGCACGTAAGCAGCACTTTCAATCTCGTGCTGCTCTGTTGGAACATGAAACCAACAAGTTTATCGAGGTCCATGTCCTCACTATGTTATCATCATCGGACTCAAGCGACATCACCATTGTGTAGATCTCCGATACCACTAGGGAACCATTGAGCAAATCAATCAATCAACCAACCGAGAAAATTGTTGAGGGCAAGCTGGTGGGCGGTAAGCTGGTCAACCGTTTTCAAAGACCGGATAGGGCGAAGAAGACAAGGCTAGACCGNAGAGACAGAGAGAGACAGAGAGAGACAGAGAGAGACAAAGAGAGACAGAGAGAGAGAGAGACAAGGTCCATTACAAGGGCGAGTTGCTGGGATTGGAAGTAAGTACCTACAATATCTTGTTCTAGGCCGATAGACGGCTGGATAGTGGGGTTATTATTATCAAGGAGTCTGAATGAAGTTGACAACTGACAGTTCAAGCTATTGAAAATACTGGTCGTGTCCCATGTTGCCGATATCTCATAATATTTTGTGCTTCATGAACCACACTAGTCCGTCCACCGCCTGACGAATACACATCCTCGTCATCTATCCAAGTACATCTTGGCAGAAGGAAATAAGATGCAATATACCCACCCACCACTCCTTATAGTCATATTTGGTGACTGTGGAGAATCAAAGTCGTCATCTGGTCAGACAGGGGGAGAGAATATTGGCAAAGAAGAAAATATGTTGTTTATCGGTACTTTGATGATTATTTGTCTGGCGGGGTTCGGAGCCGGAGGGCAGACGGCGTTGGAGAATGACATCTGGCTCTTTGGCGTTTTCTTTTGTACACACACATATATATATGTGTGTTTGTCTAAGAAACTATTGGACTATTGACTGTCACGCTGTAACTGGGAATCGATTCTTGTTCTGACGACACACCCCCCTCTCCCCTACTTTTTGCTCCAGGCAGAGAAAGTTGCGGTCTGTGGGTTGGCGGTGTTGGTTGTATGTGGGGGAAGGAGAAGAGAGGAGAGGAAAGGAGAGGAGAGGAGAGGTAGAGAGGATGAATGGGAAGGTCCGAGAGGAAGGTTTACAATGTAACGAAGATTCGTGGAAGCGGTTCGAGTAGAATGAGGGATTGCGGGAGGGGGAGGTAAAGAGGAGGGAGGATCTTGCTAGGTGAAGAAAAGTCACGATCATGACTGATTTTTGTTCTTCTTTTCTTTCTTTTCTCTTTTCTTTGCTCCCCTTTGGGGAAAAATATATACCCAACATGTGAATATCCCCCACGTTGCCAAGCATCCCTATGATCCGCAGGACCATCTGGGCATTTTGATATACATTTTACGCATAATGAAGTAACTCTTCCCACGTCCCGAGATGACGACAGTCTGCAATAACCCCTCCCTTTCTTTGCTTCCTCTTTTTAATCCTCTCTCTTTTTTTTTCTTTTTTTTTTCTTTTTTTTTTCTTGGCCTGATAAGTGCTTTCTCTCTATTTGGTTTCTTCCTTCTCAGTGTCTGCTTTGAGATATCTTGATGAAGATCACTTGAACCTGACTTGGTTGATAAGTCTGTCTCAAGGTTGAAGAATATTGAAGGATTCAGTTGGATGATTAATCGTTCGATGCTATTCAAATAATAGGTTGTGGGATTGTTTTTTCATTCCTTTGTTCATTCCCTTTTCTTCCATTTTCGTTTCTTTTTTCCTTTTGGAGCACGTAATCAGGTGATGCCCTGTCGGAGGCAGTGGATGTTATAAGTGGGTCAATCGCCGGACACCGTGGTGGGGCCGACATTGTGGGGCCGGGGAGTAAGGTACGGATGGGGAAAGTACTACACTATATTCATACTTCAAGACAACAGTATCAATTCATGTATACACTGTCACATATACATCTTGATAGATTTGCTCTCATTGTAACTTCAACTCTATGATGGAGCTAGAATGAAACTTGGTGACCTAGTTACGTTGACACACACGTTGATGGGCGTGTGTGTCTTCATGTTTGCTGTTCCATCCTACTGGAATCGAATCTTTGTCTGGGGACAGACATGGGAAGCAAAGAAACAAAGAAGAAAAAGAAACTCACATCCGGACAGGTCAGGACAGGGTGAGTCCTGAGGCTTTGATTTTCCAGGGGGGGGGGGCATTACAGTAGGGGGGATAAGATAGACAGCATATAGAGTCGTCGACGAACCCCCCCTGGGAGACATTGTACATCGTACTTGGAAAAAAACCCCACTACAATCTCCCACCTTGGAAACCCATCTCCATGCTCCACCGTTTCGATCATCCCACCCTGTATCTTCACATTTCACCTTCCTCGCTCTCGGACGGCAACCACACCAACAAACCCACTGGCTCTCCCACGCCACGCCAACAGAGCAACTTCAACCCTCTGACAAAAAGAAAAAGAAATACCCCATTTGGGAAATCATTGATGGGATGTCTACTGGTACTGCAACCATGACAACATCAACTCCAACATTGCCGTACCGCGCGGCCCCGTAACCTAGTGCAATATATTGTATCCAGAATTTGCAGAGTTCCAACGTTCCGATTGTACAAGGTTTCCGCCGTTGGTCAGTCGGAGAGGACATTCCATTTCAAAGAAGCACCGGGAGAGGAGAGGACGGGAGAGGAGAGGAGAGGCGGGTAGGTGGGTTACATGTGGAAAGGGACAGGATTGTCGTAGTGGGAGGAATTCATATGGATGACCGAGGGGTATGAGGGCTTTGGAGAGCGGTGGGAAGGAGACGGAAGGCGTGTGCGTGGTATCTCCCATGTCCGATGATCCAATAGCTCCCGGAATCCTAGAGCGGGCCATACAGACTCTGATACTCCCCCTTCCAAGACATATTATCCATAAGCATATGGATTGGTTATCTTTCCCATTTATGCATGTAGTTAATCGTAAGCTTACCCAAGAAGAGGACGAAAAAGACTTGTAAAGATCTGAAGTAGGAGAAGATCACTACTATATTCTCTCTTTTTTTTCTTTTTCTTCACATCTCATCTCATATCCTGGAAGATGCGGTGCTATTGGACTGGATCGGGGAACTAGCCGAGGTAAAGTTGGACGTGGGAAGGATCGCAGAAAGTGAGAGTTCCGAGAAGTAGATACACATTAGAGCGTTTTAGCGCCCGGGGGAGTGTGTGTGTGTGTGTTTGTGGTGGGGGGATGAGACAGCCGGACAATATGTAAATGTGGATCCCGAGGGACGGGGTGACGCGGCTGGATGATTATTTGGTGGTGGTGGGGATAACATAGTAATCAACATGGTCAGCATCTGGACTATACTTTGTCTGTCAGTTGAAGATTGTTGGGGCTTGTTGTTGTATGGGCGGATGGATAACTAGGAGCCGGCAGATGACACATACAGGCCACTTTTGTTTGGTACATATATATATATATGTATATATGTATCTAGGGTTGATAATCGCTCATCGTGGCTCAAACGGCTATTTAGGGGGTATTTTGCTTGCATTCACACGAGAGAGAGAGATATTCCGGCTCGACATTCTTCCCAGTTTCCCAGTACTCGGGTATCTGACTATGTGAAGATCATGTATACAAAGTAATGATGCTGTTCATAATACAAATGAATACAACACATGTCTCTCAATCACCTTATATGACGGGTAATCCAGCCTGGTCTTGCTTGTGTCGAGCAGTCACAGCGGCTCTATTTTTCCCAATACAGTATCTCACTTCCGCGTACAATATTTCTTGGCCTGCACTGAGCATGACAAGCTCCTCGTTTGGGACTGTATCCGCCACTATACTCACTACTGCCAAGTCTGATAAAGTCACGGAGCACTGCCTCGATGTGTATGGACCTCGATATGTACATCCTTTCAATATATTGCGGTAATATCCACCGACGATCAGGGCCTGATCACTTGCAATAGAGGCCACTAAAAGGAATCGACCTTGCCACTCTGGACGTGGAGGTGGTGTAGAGAATGCCTGCCAATTGATGGATACTATATACAGGATGATATTGGATAGGACAGGCATGTGGATGACAACATGGACGGACTTGATGGATGGTCTAGAACGAGGCATGGTGGTTTATTGCGATTAGAGCCAAACTAAAAGAGTCTTGTATGAAAAGAGAATTGTAGAGACTAACCATGGCCAGAGGAAAGATCTTTGACTGAACGTGGTGTGATGGTTCTCTTCATTGTCTGACAAAGGCTGAGTCACTGTTAACGTGCCCTCAATACACCCGGTGGCACTCATGTTCCATACCTATATTTGCATAGGTATGTACATACAACTATACATATCTAAGTACATGTCGCCATCAACACTACCGTAACAATCACACCACCACCGCCAACAACACTCTCATCCTCTTACTCTCACCGCCTCTGCCTCCTCTATACCTACCACGGCTCGTCTTGCCTCCCAATCTCTGCATCTTCTACCACCGCGGAGCCCATCCGACCTCCAAACGATGACCTAGCATCCTGTTCTCTCTCTCTCTCTCTCTCTTCTAGGGGGGAGGGGGCATCTGGCGCATAGTGCGGCCACCATTAGACAAGTGTATCTCCAAAATATTAGCCTTCCCTCTTTCCTTCCATGTCATGCCTCTCACATCTATTGAGACCCCCCCCCCCCCTCCTACACACCGGCTGCACCTCTTTACGCCCAAGAGTCTTCGCAGATGGGAGGGTACAGCATTGTTAGAGCTTCCTGATTGAGACAGCCGAGGCATGTAGCCGAGCCGAGGATAAGGTCCAGAAGTAACTAGGGGATCATGAGGGGGGGAAGAGGACAGCGTGAAGGGGTGGGTGGCAGATATGCATTGCTGATGTGGCATGCGTGCCGAGAGGCCATGAAGGGTTTGATATTCTGGTTGGGAAGTCCGATTTGGAAGTGCGTGGGTGAGTGGCCTTTGGATTGTGTTGGTTGACGGTCACGCCGGGTTATTAATATTATTTGCCTTTTTGTTTGCCACCGTTTCCGCGTTGACAACTCAGAGACATACTTGCCACAGCTGTGACCAACACGTCAACCGCAGTAATCACGCTTTCCAGCAAAGGTTGGTCTCTTCATTGTAGCTTCAAACGGTCCCAGTTCCAGCGGTGGGTGCGGTCACTAAAGTCGGCCTAGTGACAGGGAAGATCAAAGAGTACCAGAGTCTTTCATTCAACCAGACGCATACCAAGTCATCACATTGTTCTTCCCCATTGGGAAATGATTATTCCCCCGAGATATTGCGTCCTTGCTTCTTCATATTTCCTATTCCACTCCGACCACCCCTCCTCCCCTCTAACCACCCTCGGCGTTTTCCTTCCTATCCTCCCATTCGCGCACTCCTCATTTCTCCCTTTCCCTCTCTCTCTCGACCGTAAGAACCGCCCGCATCGGACTTCCTTCCCTCTCACCCACCCCCCTTCAGGGTTTCCCGCGCTACAAACAGCCGTATTTCCCGGCCTCCTGCATGCACAACCGTCAAAAAAGATCGGTGGAAGGCCTAGGCCAGTAAAATCTCCGTCCAAGCCAACCGCCTCATGAGAAACTAAAGACCTGCAGAAAAGATTTGCTTTTTTTTTTTTCTTTTTCTTGAAAAACCTTGCGTTTTGAGGCCGCGCGTGAGGGTTGGTTGTATTGAAGATTAGTTATGCTAGTCTCCTCCAAGAGGGGGTGGGGCTTGTTGTTTGTTGTCTCTATTGCTAAATATGGTAATAGTGACCAATAAGTCAAGGCAGAGTGATTAGTGGTTGTCTGACGCGGCGAGTATAAATAAAAGAGAGAGAAGAAAAGGAAGAAAGGTGTCCATTCATGACATCATTCACGCATTAATGTGATTGCTCAACTTACAGCTTACTTTCCCTGGGGGAGGGGGGCCTGTATAAGGCGTGTGATAGAATAATCAAGTCATGGGGTGTGTGTGTATATATCGCACCACTTTATGTCATCATCACAAACACAACCTAACATGACAATGCATAGAGCCGACCGCCGAAATTACATCGGCGCCGAGAGAAGGGGGATATGTGTGTACGGTAACGGTAAGCACCTTGGCCATCCACCATATCATACCATACCATACCATACCATCCATCCCTCCATCCATCCGTCTCCCGGCTAGTACCTAGATCACCGCCCTTGTCACTCAGCTGCCAACAACCGTTGTCATATCGGTCTCCTCACCTGTGAAATGATGTCCGTCTTACTATTGGCATATCATTTCGACAATCCCCAACTAACAACCCCCTCTTCCTCGCACGAGTACCTGCAATTCGTTATCCTGGCCTAGTTGTAGGATGCCGGCCCTTCCCAGTCATGTTTTGTAATAGTATCTCCATATCGTCTGTCTATCCTCATTGGCAGCCCTATTCTTTTGACCTGGTGATCAATTATCCTTTCGGAATATCACTCAAAGAATTTCTTATCCACTTCTTGATGTCCAAAAACAACCAGGGCCTAGTTCTGTCGTAAATGGTCGGTCCCTCGGGGAAGTATATCCCCGTAGAGCCGCTAAATTATATCCTCCCTCCTCCCGGAAATACGTGCAAATATCTCCAGAAAGTGACTATCTGACATGGTTATTTAGTGAATGAGGCTTTCAGTTGGAGTGATGTGATGGAGGGTTAAACTTGGTTGTTCATTGGTTGCTTATACGTCAAGTGCTTGGAAGTTACATTGTGATTGCTTGGTCCCACATATTTTTGACTTGTAGTTGCATGTGATGAAAAATAAGGTGAGTGGCCACAGGAAAATCAATATAATTTTTTAGATTAAGAGTTGCTAGAACTCGCCCGAGTTTTGAAATGAATTTTTAGAGTAGTCTCGACCGCAAGGAGTTGGCTTGTTATCTTGTGGAAGTTCCTGGGGTAGAAAGGTTATCGAGTTACGCCATTGTTAGGGTTATCAAACCGGTAACCCAATCCCTGACGTCAACGCTAATTGACCAATGTGGAAGCTCAGACACTTTTTTTTTGGTAGCTACGCGACGCAAATAACTGTATCGTGAGATTGACAAATTACCTTGTATTCATCAAAAATCACCCCTGATTATCAACATCAAACCCCCAGAAGCTCTGAATCCCAACTTCAACTCCGGAATAACCCTCTACAATCTGCACGCGCTACACGAGCACATCATCACTGCCATGGCCTCTGACCACGGAACGCCCTCCCGCGAATCAACCCCCACTACAACCGCCCCGTCCACTACAACCCTCCCACTCTCCCAAAAACGCACCCTCGATGACGGCCACGCTCCCTCCGTCTCCTCCCCCCTCAACCCCGACCCAAAAGCCCGCGCCGCCATGGACGATGCCACTGGCAAACCTGTTCGCGTAAAAAAGGAATCCACCGCCAAGCGGGGCACAAAGGGTGGAACGCCCGATCCGACGACGGGTGTCGGGAAGGGGAATAACAAGGGTGTGGTTTCAGCAGATGAGATCTCGCCGGCAAGGTACAAGTTGGCACCGCCGAAGCCGGATGACTTTCAGGAGGCGAGGCCGACGCCAATGGTGGAGAAACATTCGGTTATGGCGCCGGGTGGACGGAAACTAGACTTTTTCGAGGCGACGGATCAGTATGTCATGATGAGGATATCGGCTAGTCAGCGAAATCTTGTTAGCTAACAATGTCATCTTCTAGTGTATTTAATAAGCGCGGTTATCACTATACCCGTTGCATTGCCGACCCTCTATACCCGTCCCACTACCACCACACCGAACCCCCACCGTACGGCCCGCGTATGAGCATCGAAGACTCTGCCATGCATATCTACTTTGACACCACCTGCCGTCACGTAACCACCGACAAGGGCTTCCGCACCGCCAAAGCCAACCTTGGCGTCCGCGAGGGTCGCTGGTACTGGGAAGTGCGCGTCACCAAGGGTATCTCCCGCCGCAGCAAAAAGGAGCGCGAGAAGGAGAAGAACAAGGACGTTGGTGGGCCTCATGTACGCGTGGGTTTTGCAAGGCGGGAGGCGTCATTGGATGCACCGGTGGGGTTCGATGCCTATAGCTATGGGATTCGCGACAAAGAGGGCCACAAGGTGCACATGTCGAGGCCCAAGACGTTCTTCCCGCCAAACGAGGACTTGGAAGAAGGTGATGTTCTTGGGTTGGAAATTTCACTTCCTTCGGAATCTCTCCAACGGAAGATCCTCGCAGGTCAATATAACCCGGCTGTTGACAGTCCTGACGAGGTACCTGCTCGGGATTCCCCCGCAAGCGCCGAGGCCGGCAACATTGTCCGTGATCGCATCCCCATTCGCTTCAAAAGCCATTTGTACTTTGAACAGATTGACTACCACTCGACTCGTGAACTTGAAGACTTGATGAACCCGGCGCCCACGGGGAGCATCAAGGCAGGATCCCTGGGCTCTACACCGATGGCAGCCGCTCAGGAAGCTCCGAACCCGAACCATCCACAGCCAGCGTTGCGGACACTTCCGGGGAGTTGTATCAAGATTTACAAGAATGGCGTACCAATGGGCACTGCCTTTGAGAACCTATTGTGTTTTTTGCCACCTGCGTCAAAACCTATGCCTCAACTTGGGGCTCGTGAGGGACTCGATGATGGCACGCTGGGATACTACCCGGCCGTCAGCGTGTTCCGGAACGGTGCTGCCGAGACCAACTTTGGACCCAAGTTTTGGTTTCCGCCGCAGGGGTACGAGGAGCCGCCCAAGGTTGGGGTGCGTGGGTGGAAGGAGAAGAGGGAGAGTTTGCGGGTCCTAAGGCCGTTGTGTGAGAGAGTAAGGGAACAGGCGGTGGAGGATACGGTTTATGATGTTATTGATGAGGTTGACTTTTGGTTGCAGGATGGGGGGAAGCAAAAGGTGGTGGCACCGCAAGCGGAGGGGACCGGGGAGATTAAGGAGTTGGTGCAGGATATGGATGATTGATGGAGGGAGGTTGTGCTTTAGTGATGAGATGACAAGACTAATGAATGGTAATCATGACTTTTGTAATATAAAAACATATCTAGTCACGTGCCTGTTCCTGTATCTGCTAGTTTGATGTCCGCTGCTCCGTCCTCTGGCCGCTCCTTGAACAAATGCTGATTCCTCATATTCAACGGCCTCCCATCATCATCAAACTGAGCCCAGACAAAGTAATCACATCCCTCCTTTCCCGGTACATAATTCGCATAACACATCCAAAAGTACCGCCCCCGTGACCCTTTCTTCTTCTGTACAACTCGCAAAACACACGAAACTCCACACTTACACAACGGCGTATGTCGTGGATGCATGTAGGCTTTATAGTCTCGGTATGTGATATTTATTCGGACATTCCCGGCGATTGGATGCGGGTCAATGCTAGAAGCTGGCGCAATGGTATGCTTCCATTCCTCTTGCATGTCGGCGTGCATGACCAAGAGTGAATTGTGCGGAAGGTGGATAGCAATTTGGCCACCGAGATCTTCATCCTCGTCAGATTTTAGACCCTCGGCACCGGTGTCACCATCGGCTATCTTATCCTTGGGGGGTTCCTTGGCAAGGATCCTCCGCACACGGAATTCCCGGGCAACACTAAGTGATAGAGAGCCAACTACGGCGCGAGGCCCAAGATAGGTGAGATGGTCAGTGTGCCAGCCGACGGTTTCTGTCCCTCCGCGGTAGCAGTTGACTAGTGCGACGTTGGGAGACCAAGGGTCGGGGGATTGGAATGGAAGCTTCTGGCCGCCGTCAGAGGAGATTCGGGACTGGATGGCGGTGTTGACTGCGGAGGCGACGATGGGCTTTACAGTGGCGAGGTGTGGAGTCAGGAGACGGACATCCTGGTGGGGTTGTTAGTATAGGCGGAGAGGGTTATGGAGGGTTGAAAATAAAAGGTTTTACCTTTATGCGGCAGCCGTTGTAGGCGTAGCTGGTCCGTTGCTCGTGTTCTTGGTCGTATGTTTCAACATAAAAGGCATTTGTGTGTGCGCTAGCCACAATATTCTCAAACAATTTGAACTTTTCTTGTTGGAATGTCTCTGCTTCGTCAAGGAGTTCCTGTAAAAGGTCATTGGCTTGAGTAGATGGTAGGAAGTTGTGGATGATGGTACACGGCGTATGTTGAGCAATATCCCGTGCGTCGTACAAGTGAAGCGTTGCACCTTTCCGTGTAAGTTGCCGTTTCTTAGATGCTGTGATTCCGTCTAATGTTGACTCCAAAGTATCTCTTTGAGAACCTGACGGTGTGCGAAACTGTCGGAGAGTTCCCTGGATGCCAAAGGCAGAGGGCTTCCACTCACCGGACACGGATGCGGATAGGACAGAGGAAGCTAGAGCTACAGAGCCATCATGGGCTATTAGGATGTCAAGAAGAGTATCGGAATCTATATCAGGAAACTTGGAGGCTAATATAGCGAGCTTGATGTCTGTTGGTTCATGTTCATGTTCATCTTTAAGCTTTGCTCCGAGTTTGGTCGTATGTGCCGGAGGAACCCGGACGAATGTTCCGTCTTCCCGTTTCCGTTTCCTCACAATAAAAGCGTCCATCCTTTCTCCCAACAGAAAAAGAAAAGAATACATTGATTAAATTCACTTAATAATTAGACGTCGTCATGCCAACTCTTCATCGTTCATCGACCCGCTTTTCCCACAAACGGGGCCGCTGACGCCTAATTCACGCCAGGTCACGTGCCCATCATATGTTTAGAGGTGGGGGGGGGGGGAAATGCCGAGGTCACAGAGTCTTTTAAAGGTAGAATGCCTATAATTATAGGGGCTATACACTATGAGCTTGCTGGAAGTTGCCGAGCTTTTGGTTGTAACTTAAATTTACTCTTAGGGTTAGTTGGAGAGAATGTCTTGTCGCAATCAAGGAAACTGACTCTCTGATTTTGTTGCATATAGTATCGTGAATATTGTTCAATTTGTCTTGGACTCATATCTTCATATTTGTCTCTTTTTCTCTATACATTACTCTAGCTCATCAGTAATCTCTTCTACCTTCTCTCTCCATCTTCTCTACGGCCCATCATGGCTACACCAATGCTCGAGTTCCGGACGCCGGGATACAACCCATATGCCGTGCGCTACTCTCCGTACATTGACTCTCGAGTGGCTGTCGCTACTTCTGCAAACTTTGGCATCGTCGGAAACGGGAAGCTATTTGTTTTGGGCCTCGGTCCGCAAGGAGTTGCGATTGAACGAGCGTATGATAAACCTACCCGTAACCCCCCCCCCCCCCGACATGTGATGTTGCATCATGAGGCGCATTACTAACAAGTTCATGACGATCCAACAGCTTCGATACAAACGATGCGCAATACGATGTCGCCTTTTCAGAAATCAACGAAAATCAACTCGCAGTTGCTTGTGGTGATGGGTCCATCAAGTTGTTTGATGCGACTGTTAGTGACTTTCCCGTCATGAGCTTCCACGAGCATAATCGTGAAGTCTACTCTGTTGCATGGAATCCAATCACAAAGGACAACTTCATCTCTAGTTCCTGGGATGGAACTGTCAAGATTGTAAGTATCCTCTCCTGTGTTGCCATATATGGCTTACTAATGCTTCATAGTGGTCACCAACTAGAAACGCCTCACTACGAACACTACCAACCGGCTGCTGCACCTACGCCGTGAACTTTTGCCCCTCGAACCCAAACATCATCTCCGCCTCTTCATCTGACGGCCACCTCCGCATCTTCGATCTCCGTACTCCAGTCTCCGCCAAATACCATCTCACCTCCATGATCCGCGTCAACGACCCGCAACAACACACCGAAGTCCTCACCCACGACTGGAACAAATACGACCACAACATAATTGCCACCGGCTGCACTGACTCGACAGTGCGAACCCACGATATCCGGAACCCCATCAAAGGGCCTGTAGCAACACTGGCCGGACATAGATATGCTGTGAGGCGCCTGGCCTGGAGCCCGCATGCAAGCGACGTGCTACTCAGTGCTTCCTATGATATGACAGTGTGTGTGTGGAATGATGCATCAAAGACGGCCGCGGCACCCATGTCTGCACGGATGGGCCAGCAGATGGCACTGATGAACCGACATACCGAGTTTGTGACGGGCGTCGACTGGTGTTTGTTTGGTGCGGGCGGCTGGGTAGCGTCGGCTGGGTGGGATAGTAGGGTTCTTCTTTGGGATTCAAATGCTTTGATAATGTCACAGGGAGGACAACAGAGGTAGAGATGCCTTGAATAGTATAGAATAATAATAAATTCTTCCACTTCTTGACCAACAAACCCAAATCCGACCACATGTATTCACCGATAAGATAAGCCACATGTCTTATCGCCCCACTTATGTCAGCGGGGTTTTCCCGATAAGCCCAAAAATTTCAGTGGGCTTCAACCTGTATCCAACCAATCAGCTTGGCCACACCAAATGGAGTTAGACGGCTTTTTTTTTTGCAGAGTTCTCTCGGTTGGAATTTTTTTTTTTTTCCTTCTGAATATTTTTTTGAGAGAGAGAAAATCTTGCCGTTGTTTTTGTTCTTCTTCTTCTTTTCCTTTGCAATCCCGCTTTTGTTGGATTGTTTTTTTTTTCCTTTTCTTTTTTTCCTCATCGTCATTTTGCTGTTCTTTTTCACAGCATTTGCTCACCACTGTACATTTATTTGTACGCTTGCTCTGAGGCGTTTCTTTCCTTTTATCTCAAGCTCGACCACCTTCTCGAGCATCACAAGTTCTAGCACGAATATTTGATTGTTGTTGTACAATTCCATATTCACAGAAACAACTAAAAGTCACACACAAATAAACATACAAAAACTTCACCAACGTCACAATGTTCCGTCAAGGACTCCGCAGATATGCGCCTCTGCGCCAGGTCGCCACCCGCGCTGCCTTCGCGGCCCCGGCTCCGTCTTTCCTCATCCGGCGCTCTGCCATCACTGCCGCTGCTAAGCCCTCTGTTGCTTCGCTGAGTCGTGCTCTCCAGCAGTTCCGCTTCATGGCTACCGAAGCTACCGCTGAGTCTGAGGCTGCTTCCGCTGAGGTCGCCGAGGAGAAGCCCACCCTCTTCATTGACCTGGCCAACGACGGCCTGATCCATCCCACCCTCATCCGCACTATTGTTAATGGCATGGGTTACAACAACATGTCTGATGTCCAGGCTCGCACCATCAAGCCCGCTGTTGCCGGCAAGGATCTGTAAGTTTTTCCTTTTTTTTTTTTTTTTTCTTCTTTTTTCCTTCTCTCCTCACTTGTTCTTTATATTTTCTTGTCTATTGTATTTGGCTTGTTTGTGTGTGTGTGTGTGGTGGAAAGGGCCATTTTCCTGTATCAGTCTCTGTGGGCTTTGGTTGAAAGGGGCACGGAAGATGAAATGGTGGTTGATCCAGAACATAGTTAAATACCGATCAGATAGTATGTTTTACTAAATTGAACAATGCACATGATTGTTTTTTAGAGATGGAATTGTGGTGTGACAGTTTTGATAGTATTGTGAATATATACATATACGCCCAATGATTGTAATGAACTCTGTAATTAGGGTTATGCTGGTCTCTATAACCCACAAGGTGGGGGCATCTTGGGGCATCTTATCGTACCAATAACCAACGCCCGATAAGACATTTCCCCTGCCACACACACAATCTTGAATAAAATCTCAAGCTTCTTTTTTCGCGTCAAATATTCTTTTTCTTCTTCTTCCTTTCCCCTCCAAGATCCCTTTCTCGCACCGTGTATGCCCTCTGTCCTTTTGACGACCAGGCCAAGTGTAATTGACTTTTCTAGGAGAGTCTCATCATTATTTCAATGGTAAGTTTTGGATGTTTTTCTGTTGTTTTCTTTCTACAATATTATCCAACAACAGGCGATGGTCCTGGTAAAATCTCCATGATGAACACACCCTTTGTTTTTATTCAATAGGAAGAGCCGTCTTAGACACCCTTTTCCCCCCTCCGCCACGTCTCCCCGTCGAAACGGAGTCTATTCTTCGAATACCGACCCTTCTACACCGGCGGTTTCTACGTTTACTCTCGGGAATTCCAATTCACCGTCATGTGGGTGGGCTGTCATCTTTTTCCCTTTTTCAGAGGGAGGAGGTTCTCGTAATGAGAGGGGAGTAACGGGGGGTTCTCTGGCGCTTTTTCGAGTTGTCCTTTTTGTTCTTTTCTTTTCTCTTTTTCCTTTGGGAGAGGAGGGGGATGAAGGGGGAGGGAGGGCAACTTGGTAGGCGGGGGGGGGATCTCTTTTTTGGGAAACTGGAGGGGGACTGCCGATGGGAGGGGGGTGGTGAGGGGAGGGGAGGGGAATTGTTGTGCTTAGAAATATGGGATCTGAGAGAATTTCTTTTTGAGTTGGATCATGTTCTTTTTTTGTTTGTGTGATTGGTGATATCAAGATATCATGAGCTAACTTGTTTTTTTCTTTTTCCAGAGCCTTTTGCGTTATATGACGTTGTAGTATTATAATACATCTTACATGCTGACTTTTATACATAATCTTATCCCATCGTGAAATCGTTTTAGTGTATTCAATGTACTCTATTCTCTCAAGTCATGGCAATTATATCAAATTCCCATATTTCCCGCCCAAAACGCCAATCAAAAATCAAAATCCCCTTCCAATTCCTCATCCAACCCATAATCCTCTCTTCTATCCTCCACCTTTTCCTTTTCCTTTCCCTTGACAAGCCTCCCCTCGGGAACCTCAACCCTCGGCAACCCACTTCCCCCCTTCGCCTTCCTCAAAATATCCGTCAAACTCGGCATCTCCTCTTCACTATCACTCAACACTACCGCATGCCTCCCAACAGCCACCGCCCCCGACCGCGAAATGGAATTAGAAGACGACGAGGGGATCGCCCGGGTTGGAGCTCGCAGCCTGGAAACTCTTTTTTCCTTGCCCTTGTTCAATGATGTCTTCTTCTTCTTCTTCTTTGTGGCCGGCTGTTGCTTCTTCTTGGGGGAATCAGAGAGTTCAAATGGATCATCCGACATCTCAGCCACAACCTCCAACTCTTCTTCATCCCGGTCATCAATGAAATCCGCCAAATCCGACCCGTCATCCTCTTCGCGCCCTGAATCATACACATCACTCGTCTTCTCACAGTCATCTCCAACCTCCCCATCTCCAAACCCCTTTGGCTTCACCACCTGACTTCTCCGCCCGCCACGTGCACCCCCCGCCTTCCTGTTCTTCCCTCTAACACTCGGCCCCTTCGCCACCCTCTTCCTTGGCCGCCCCTCCACAACTTCCTCATCATCACTCAAAAAATTAAACAGCCTCGCTGGACTCGACGGTAACAACGCTACTGGTGCTTTCCGTCTCATCGTTGCCCGTCCGGGAATCTGGTTGATAATGACGTCCCCATTGTTGCCAATGTCGGATCTGGGAAAGACCGGATCTGGGAAGACGTTGGCGGCTTTAATTGGGGGGAGCGGCGGGGGTTCATCAGGGAGCTCAAACTCGGAGAGGGGGATGTCGTCGTCGTCAAAGCCGATGAGGTCGTCAATGGTGCGCTTTTGGGGAATGGAGTCTGGAAGATCAAGGGGATTGGGATCGGGGGTGCCGAATTCGCTGACGAGGGGGTGGACGGGGATTTCACAGAGGTCCGGGACGCCTTGGAAATCATACTTGTCCAGATATCGGCTCTCTGGATCTTGACTATCGCCGAGTTTCTTGAACAAGTCTACTGCCTTCTTTGTCCGTTCGCTGTGTCTGACTTTCCATGTTGGCCGGAGAACCCGTTGCAACTGTGGGAACCGGTTCATATCCGGCTCGCTCACTACAACGTTGGAGGCAAAGCGGCCAGAGAGACTGCGATAGGTCCGGTTGAAGTAGTCGCGGTCTTGTTGGTTCAGGAGGACGGTTTCGTAGGGTGGGATATCGACGGTTTCGTCGGTTTCGTCATACGGTTTAGACGTGGGAAGGATAGTTCCATCGGCGGGGATGGCGGAGGCTTTTATGAAGCCGGTGATGACACCATCCGGCATATAAAACTTCTTCGGGGGTGCCTTCTTCCGAGTCTTTGCACCAGGACGCTTATTCGGATCAACTTCGTTGTCAGGATTCTGGGTATTCTCAGACGGAATTTGAATAAACCTCTTATCCACAACCGGGGTGATCTCTCTCGGGATAATCCGCTTCGACAAATCATATCGATACTCAAACGTCTCTCCACTGGCAATCAACCGTTGCATATTCTGGTATGCATCGTTTGCCTTTTCGTATTTCTCCTCCTCTTTCCCTCGAGTCAGTAGCAGTACAACGCGGCCAGCTCTCTTACGGCCCGTTCGGCCCATGCGTTGTAGCATGCGGATCGGAGACGCCGAAGAGTCATAGCAGACAATCAAGTCGACTTGTCCGATATCTAGACCTTCCTCGCCAATAGACGTCGCCACCAGGACATTGTATAAGCCTTTTTTGAAGTCGTCAATGGCAGCAATCTGCTCAGACTGCTTCATACCGCCGGTACCGGACTTGGAGGCCGCCTGGCCGACGAATGAGCGGGCTTTGATGTTGGGTTGGCGGTTCAGAATGTCGGTGATGTGCTCGGCGCTGTCTCGAAATTCGCTGAAGACGATGACTTTGGAGTTGACGGGGTCATCACAGGTGACAAAGTGATTGGAGACTTCTTCTTTGAGACCGGCGAGTTTCGGGTGGTCGACAAAGTCGGGGTCGCGTTTCCAGGTTTCAATGTTTTCGAGCATTTCGGCAAAATTGCGGTCATTAACAAGGGAGCACTTGTATTTCGATTTGGTGGATTTGGATTTGACTTCTTTGACGAGTTCTTGTATGTCGTTGTAAAAGGGGATGATGCCGTGGAAGTTGAGCAGTTTGATTGGGTGCGCAATGGCCATCAGGATATTAAAGATAGCTATTACAGTACCCCTAACGCCCTGGTTGGCTTCCCGGCCGACTGAACGCATCCAGTCTTGTCTAGCTTTGCTTACTGTAAATGACGATAGAGACATGGGATCTCGCCCCCAATACACATTGAATTCCGTAAGCTTCTTCGTGATGGGTTGGAGGGCCTTTGTGAGGAGATCACGGACGCAGGCAAGTTCGTCCGAGTAGTCAACAACACGTGTATCAATGTTCCGCTGATGTGTATACTGCCGAAGATCAAGTGACTCTTCTGTCCGGATCTCCACCTTGGCGATGCCGAGATTATTCAGTACATCCTGTACACTCTCCACCGAAGACCCGGGCGTCGCCGTAAGCGCCAACACCCGGAAACTCTTGTTGAAGTTCATAATCCTGCGACACGCCTTTGCCGCACTGTAATTCCCCACTGCACGATGCGCCTCGTCGACAACCAGTAGACAAATCGCCTTTGGATCCGCAAATCCACGGGAGATGTCGTTCTCTAGAGTCTGAGGCGTCGTGAAGACTACTCGCCGATTGGCCCATTCCTGAGCACGCAGAGCCGGTTTTACAGTTCCCATGAGAATCGTCGTGTCAGACTTTGGGATGCCGACAATTTCAAAGCAGGCACTAACTTGTTGGGAAACTAGCGGACGGGTCGGTGCAATGAAGACAATCTTGGCGGTTTTAGTCCATCGATAGAAATTCAGCATGACGGTGGCGGCAACAAGGGTTTTGCCGAGACCGGTGGGGAGGGCTACGAGCGTATTGTTGAAGAGACTGGCGTGAACTATGCTATATTGGTACTCGCGGATTTCTCCTGGATTCATGGGATATTGCCATGTCTTGCAGGCTTCACGGTTCAGCTCATGGTGTGTTGGTTCTTCGAGGGCCTCACCACGGTACTGACGACCGGAGGCGGTATATGATGCCTCGGCTTCCCCGACACCACCGTAAAGAGTTGTCTGTCTCATTTTGCCGTTGGCCCCCGGTTGAGGAATGCCATGATACATGTTGAAAGAGCGACCTGACGACGAAGGTTGCTGCCCCGAGGACGTTAATGGCGAAGATGGAAAAGACGGGATACCCTGAGATGGCCGAGGCGGTTCTACATTTTGTACCGTAGTATTGGAGAAGCCACCGGAGCTAGTGGGAAAAGGCGCTGGATTCTGGAAAGACCCGCCACGAGACGACTGCTGGATAGTGGTAGTCTGCTGCAATGTGGTGCTGGAAGAACCAAACCCCGGGCCCCGTGATGATGAAGGGGTTTGAGTAGTGGTAGGGAGGCCAGGGCGGGAGTATCCCGGGGGTGCTTGGGGACGCTGAGGGACAGCGGGGTTCTGGAACTTTTGCACGGGGGGAGCAACCGCGCGTGGCGCCGGCAAAGAGGGTGCAGGGTCTGCGGCATTCAGGGCCTGGAGGAGATCCTCGTCGTCGATATCGTCGAAATCGTCATCCATAGTTCAACCCTGTGACTGGAACTGAGTTGGTTCAGTCTATGAATGTGAGAAAGGGAAGAAATCGTCAAGAGAGGGCACAAGAGGGACAAACTAGCAAAAAAAAGGGCCCCGGCTAAAGGTCAAAGAAAAAAAATCTATTTTTTCCTTTTTTGTTGCAGTGAGCAATAAACTGCGGCAAATTGAATCCGGGATACTCGTGAATAATTCCGTGGTAATCGGTTCATAAAATTCACGGCGCTGTCCAGCATTATCGATGCTTCTAGCAACGCGTAGATTTCGGACCCGCATCGCGGACTACCATCACGGTATCACGTGATAGGGCGGTCTTCCTGTAAAGTAGTGGGCCCACAAAGAAGCCTAATAGTTAGTATTAGGTAAGCTTAAGCATGCTTCTGTCTTGGATGGGTCATCTAGATTTGTTAGAATGTTAGCTGATAAGTGGGGATTCCTAGCATGAGATTTCCTAAAACGTCATGACATTTCGATTAACCCTAGTGCATTTTCTAGCTCAAATATTCCAGCGACTTTTTTTTTGTTCACCAATCCTTCCCCTGTAAAAAAAAAAAAAGAATAAAAAAGCATCGCGGCCGTCACAAAAAAAAACAACGACAAGATCTGGGGTTTCCGCATCGTCAATTTGCTTCTTGTAGATTCGTCGCATCACAGAGAAAGGAATCGCCTTTGACTATTATTTTGTTTACTTTGTTTCGAATCCCTTTTTTTACACGACAAAAGAAAAACCGAGCTTCTTTGTTCTCCCCGGATTGACCTTGCGACCCGGAAGTTTCTGCTGCATTCTTTTTACTTCGGCCTTTTTCAAGGCGAACCCGCCATCCCCATCAACCTTTGCAAGGAGTTGTGATTTTGACTGACGCCTTTGTTCTCATTGTCAATTCTTGCCTCTCTCTCTCTCTCTCTCTCTCTTCTCTCTGTGCCTTTGTTCAGATTCTGGGGATTCTTTATGGCGATTTCGATCCTTTGTTAGCTGTGATAATCTTTGGATCCACAGCCTCTTTTTTTCTTCTTTTCTTTTTGACTTGGGCCATCATCTGAAAGCAGGTCTGCTTAGGACGCGACAAACGAACCGGTGATTTTAAGAATTGACGATACGCCGGATTTTCATCTATTCCCCAATCCATCAACATCAAAAACACGCGTCGCCTAGTCGTCTACAACTCAACTATTTTTCAACAAACATCTCAATTTTTACTCGCCTAACCGACTTATCCTACCATCTAATTCCCCTACCTCGCCACCACAGCCATCTCCCATCAACTCGCAATGGCTCCCAGCGGTCGTTCCCGCGGCACCACTCGTGCCACTGCCAATCACACCACCAGCAATCCTGCGCGCACCAGTGGCGGCGGTGGCATTGCCAAACGCCGTAACGTCAAGACTGACCTCGATGGAGATCTCGACATGGATGGCAGTGCCCGCCGTACGGCAGCCGCGACAAAAGGCCGGAATACAAATGCTAGTCGCAACACCCGTGGCAACGCTCCCGCCCGGATATCTATCAACAATCTCGACGCCATTACGAAGCATTTGAATGGCGAGGATGCGACGAAACCGAGCAAGTCTAGGAGTGGAAAGGGATCAAGGCTACCGTTAAAGTGGCTGCGGGTGGAGGGTGTCCAACGGAGCAAGGCTGCATCTAATGATGACGGTGGCATCAAGAACTTGGTGGACTTTATGGAGCGGAAAGTCGCTAGTATGGCACATCGGCCGGCTTCCAAGCCGGTGTTGATTCGTCAGGTAAGTTTACTTGGATTATGGGATAAATATGGAGTGGAGCGGGGAGGGGAGCTGGGATTGAGAGACTACAGGATCTTGGATACGGTGGGGGATTTGGAGGGGAGATTGTCTTTATTCATGGACATAGTCACGCAGTATTTTCTGTCTTCCAGTATTGTTATTTCTCCGAAGACTGTAATACAACTGACACCCTCCTTTTTCCCACCTTGACATGTCCTGCTGTAGCCATCTTTTCAAAGCCTTCACCGCACACTACCGTAGAGTAACCTGGTTGTGTGTATCAGACATGAAACTTTTGCTAACCCCCACTACTGACAGCATCGTATTGATGGCAACTTTATCTGGATCGGCGCTGTCGATCAAGATGCCGAAGAGCTCCAGAAGCTCAATGGGTTCACTTTTGCGGGAGCTGATCTTAACATTGAGGATCTCGAGATTCCCGCGCCCATTCTTGCCGGCAAGAGTTCGTCAGCAATAGAACTCGAGGAGAGGCTCCGGGAAATCCTGGCAGAACGCTATGTTTTGGATGCGAAGCTTCTCAAGCTTGATATGCTCGCTGAGAACGAGTTTATCAAGATGAGCGGGCTCATGTCTACCAGTGACCGCGCCGACAAGATGTTTCGGAGTCTGATGAAGATTTGTGGTGATCTTTTTAAGACGAGACAAGCAAAGATTGATGCCATTGAGAGCATCACCGTCTCTGGTAACGGCATCGCCAATGTGTCGCAAATCGACTGTCTCGCGACTACATTCCCGGACCTCAAGAATCTCGATCTAAGCAACAACCAGATCGCCACCATGCGCGGACTCGATTTCTGGAAGAATAAGTTTCAGAAACTCGAGACGCTTTTCATCTCGGGTAATCCCATTGAAGCAGCCGTCCCTACCCACATACAAACGCTTCTTACTTGGTTTCCCAAGTTGCAAAATATTAACGGCAACATTGTCAGAACTTTGGAGGAAATCAAGGCTGCCGAGGAAGCAGCCCGGCCTAAGCCGATCCCGCAGGCGGGTACCGATTTCCGTGATGAGCACGGTGTGGCACAGGCTTTTCTTTTGGATTATTTCGCATTGTACGACACAAATCGGGAAGCACTTGCAGCCAAGTACTATGACTCAGCAAGCACATTCTCTCTAGCGGTAGATACGGTAGGCCCGCGTGATAAGAATATGGCAGTGCTTTCATGGGCGCCGTATCTGCGTTTGTCCCGGAATCTTATCAAGATTACGACATTTTCAGCGCGAATTCAGCGGTTGTTCACTGGTAGCAATATCATTAGACAATGCTGGAAGACTCTTCCGCGGACGTCGCATCCGAATATCACCACTGATATCAACAAATATGTCGTCGACTGCCATCCGATGCCTGGACTTGCGGATCCCACTGGCGTGTCCAAGGTGGGTGTTGACGGCATGATTATCATCCTTCACGGAGAATTTGATGAACAAGAGAAGGAAACGGGAAACATTGGCAAACGGTCATTCTCGCGGACGTTTATCCTTGGACCTGGTGTTCCTGGTGCAAACCCTATCCGCGTTGTTAGCGACATGCTCTCTCTGCGCGCTTATGCGCCGGTGCCCAAGGTTTACGAAGCGCCGGCTGCAGAACAGCCTGGTGCACCTGTGGCTCCGGTGCAAGCGGTTACAGTGGATCAGCAACAGGTGATTCTTGATGAGCTGTGTAAGCAGACGAGGATGACGCCTGTGTATGCGGAGATGTGCTTGAGTGATCCGAATGTCAATTGGGATTTTTCCAAGGGATTGGCGTTGTTTAATGAGAGACGAGTAAGTCAAGATTATGGACAGGAAGCAATGGTTTGGGAGATTTGTGGGTGTACTAACGTGTGTTTTTAGGGCAATTTGCCGCCGGATGCGTTCATGGCTTAGGGAGTGCCCTATTTGGAGGGGGGGGGGGCGGGACATATTGGGATGGAGATGGAGATGGAG